>CAVNYN010283825.1:0-22152 GCA_963692815.1 Nyctanthes arbor-tristis | reverse complement strand
ATCATTGAATAGGTCATAGTGCAGGAAACAATTCAAAGCAATTCAATACAAAACGGGTAGAGCATTAACTAGCGATACAAATGCAATAAACCAATCTTTCTTTCAATAATAATGCATTCAAATCCATGTTTATCTCATCAAAATCATCAATCAAATACACACTTATCTTATCAAAACTTTATACATGTAGAAAAGGAATCAAAGTATTAGGTTACCCACCTCAAATATTCTTCGAATAATCCACGTGAAGAAGTATCTTTAAAGCTTTGATATTCCTCAATTAAAGCTATCTTTCAAGCTATAATCCTTCCATATATGGTAAGGGACTCTTTTCAAATGACAAATAGGTATTTTGGCGAGTTTCTATTGGTTTTCTCCTTCCTTTGGCCAAGTTGGACGAATTTTGGGGTTCGGGAGAGAAAAAAGGAAATGGTTTGAGAGAAAAATGAAATTCTTAGCTTCCTATATATAATAGTTAAGATTTAGCTAATTTTAATAACTTTTGAGTTCCGTCAACTATATCGTGACAAGTGGCGCCAACAACATCATGACAAGTGGCGCAAATCACCTCATGACAAGTGGCGCGGTGTGGCGCCGCACACTTGTTGAGAAATTACCCAAGAAGTCCTTCCCCTTGCATTATCTTTCAATCAAGTCCACGCTCTTTAGTTCATGTCAATTAAGTCATTACACTTTAGTTTATGTCAATTATCATCCAAGATCTTTCTTTAGCGTCAATTCAATAATAATATTTTGATCTTCAAGCAATCTTTCAATGATATTCAAGTAATTCTTTCAAAATAACAATTTCGTTGCTTACCTTAATTTGTAGAAATTTTTGGGATGTTACAGTGGAGGTACCATGTGGCCGCGTGAATAGATCTGTCTTTGAACCCGGAGACAGATCTGTCTTGTTAGAAGGACCGTCTCTAATGATCTTGGTTCCAGAAAGAGGTGGATACAATAAAATTAATTGGTTTATATTGTAAATATATTTTAGAGTGAATGACTTACCATGAAATCCTGGAAGTCATAGAATTAGTTTTCTTAGCCGTCACTCTAGGTTTCCTTTCTTGTGCTCTAAGTTTTTCTTGGCCAGCACACATGTACGTGTATAAATAGACCTCATGTGTTATGAATGAATATACAAGTCAAGAGTTTTCTTTCCAACTTTTCTCTTTATTTTCTATTCTTTTCTTCTAATTTATAACGCATTATCAGCCTGACACGCTCCTAAATATCTTTATTTCCGCCGATTCTTTTAAAGAACTTTCAAAACTTGTGGTTATTTTTTTTATTTTTATTTCTTCATTCAATTTCGATGAATGAATCCAATAGTTGTTAATTCTTTCTAGATACTTGAAGGGTTTTGTGGATTTGAAAGTTTTTTTTTAAAGTTGATGTTTTCTTTAAATCACTATTATGTCTTATATTCTTAAACAATATGATTGGCTACGGAAGAGCTTTGACACGCGCGCACACACACACACATATATATATTATTAATCATGGTTTCTTGAAGAAACACAACTTTTCAAAGTGTATCAATAATCTTGAAGATTATTGTGATATATATGTATATATTATGTTTTGTGATCGATGAAGAATCACATTTTATGTTCCATATTTTAAAAGAATATGATTGACTGCTAAAGAGTCTTGGTATAAATTATTCTTGTGGTTTTTTTAAGAATCACTAATTACATCTCATGTTCTAGAAGAATATGATTGGTTTTAGAAAAGTCATATAAAATTTGTCGTAATTCCTGAACAAATACGATTATGCAATTCTTAATAGTCCTGAAGATTATTAAGATTAATATGTTATGATTTCTAAAAAACACAATATGATTTCATTATATTCTAATTGAGTATGACGTGCTTCCGAAGAGCATAATATATGAGATTTTGATCTGTGTTTTCTTGAAGCAAAATACAGTAAACAAATATTCCTGAAAAATATTTCATATTTCTGAGAAGCAATTATCTTTTTTTTATTATTCGTTATATGAATTATTTATTTCTGATCTTATTATTTATTTTAGGTCATTATTACTTTAATTAAATCAAATAAGTTGTTGCTCCCGCAGTAGCACGACTAATTGTAATATTCCGAGGAATGTTACATGCTCTAGAAGAGCAATTTATATTAGATTTAATGATCTGATTTATTTGGTAATTCAATATTCTAGAAGAATATTGATCTATTGCTCCTAAAGTAGTAATAACCCAAATTAATTTTAAAAGTATAATTTATGCTCCTGAAGTAACATATACCTTGAATGACTATAGATATTGGTGATATGTAAAATTGTACTCCCTGAAGGAGAGTATAAATATTCATGTACTGTTGATATTGAATTTATGACTTTACATATCATAAAGTTTCACAAATAGCTAATATCACCAAATTTTAGCTAGTTGCACGTGACATATCAGCAAGAATTATTTGTCATGAGCCATTGATGCTATACAGTACATCTGATCTCAAGTGGCTTGAGTATGACAATAAATGAAGGAAACACATCTAAAGATAGTGTATAAACATTTAGTTTCTTTCGTTATCATCTCCATGATAACTTGAAAGTCGAGTACCATCCTATTAAAGAGCTACATGATATATGAAAAAAATCATGAGTTATGCCCCACTGATTTCATTGCATTGTCTGAAGCAAATGTAACATATCATCGTAAACTGTGGGTGAAGACATGGAAAAACTCATTAAAAAGCCCTACCAGTAAAATGCATAAAGCATCCAATAATGATAGCTCATCTAAAAAAGAGTATAAAGAATATTCTTTAGATGTGGCATGAAAGGGCATTGAGCGCGTACATGTCATTTGACAAAATATTTCGTGAATCTCGACTACAAGTCAATCAAGGTAAAAGGGAAAGTGGAGACTAATTTCGTTGAGGATAATGGATGATGGTCAAATAGTGACTCATTTTAATATCTCTGACTTCTTTGCTGACCCAAAAGAAAATATTGGTGATTTAATGTCAGTGCAACTGCGCATACCATGAAATTAACATTAGTTGAAGATAATGTTAATACTATATCATGTACATATAATATCATCAAAAGCTCTAGAAGAGCTTGTATTATTTTGATAAATAATACTATATTGTATATTGAAAATGTACTTCATTTTAGTAAATTTAAGAGAAATTTACTGATTTTTAAAAATATCCAATGAATACTACATTGTGATAATGCAAAAGGAAATAACACTTTTGCATATATTCCTTTGTATCTTACCGAAAATAGATAAAGGAAAAATTATCGGTACTACCATACGGAATGTACTATACATTCATAAATTAAAGCAATTGAGATAAACAATGTCACGGGCTTGAAGTTCGTTGATCAAAAGTATTTTATACATTGGCATGATAGGTTTAGGCATATATAAGCAACTATGATGCGGTAGATAATTCACATGGGTACAATTTAAAGAACTAGAAGTTTCTTTTAAAAAAATGGTTTCCTATTGGTTACTGTGAACAAGGCAAGTTAGTCATCAAACCTTCTAGTGTGAAGGTTAATATTGAGTCTTTAATTTTCTTGAAAAGAATTCATAGAGATATATGTGGGCTGATATACCCACTGTATGGACCATTTATTAATTTATGGTATTGATTGATGCTTATGCTAGATGGTCCTATGTTCGCTTGTTTTCTACAATAAATATAGCGTTTGCCAGACTACTTGCTTATAGAATAAAACCAAAGAGCTGAATTCATGGAATCAAGAAAGTTTGTCTTGATAATATTGGTGAGTTTTGATCTCAAGAATTTGATGATTATTGCATCGCAATCAGAATTGAGATTGAACATTTAGTTGCTCATGTTCCCACTCAGAATGGTTTAGACCATTGTCTATAAAAGCAAAACTCCCAACTTCTTCTTGGGATCATACCATATTACATGCTATAGTGATGGTTCGTATAAAACCAATTATCTACCATCAGTATTCTCCCTTGTGGCATGTCTTTAGTTGAGAATCTGATGTTTCTTACTTAAAAATTTTGGTAGTGTTCAAATACATCACTTGTTATATTGGACCAGAAGTTCAATATTATGAAAATTTTACTATTTGACATGACCGATTAGACCATTCCAGTTTATTGATAATAAGAACCATTGAGAATCATCTAAAGAATAGAAGATTTTTCCATTTAAATGAATTCTCGTGTGCTGCAAGTTCTCTAGCAATTTGATTATTAATAATCCTAAGTTTCAAGTATATCTGGAAAATATTCAGGGTGAATCGTGTGGGCTCACTCACTCTCCATATAACTTTTTAGATTATTTATGAATTTGGATCCACGAGAAGTCACACATCAAAGTCGTAACCAGAATCTTGCGAGAATATTTGCGCAATTGATTGATTATGAGCAAAATTTTCAAATATCATAAAAGATATATGTATCTTGCTAGTGAATTTTATCTCAATAGTCATTAATTATTCTTATATTGATTAGGATATTAATTGTCTATAGTTAGCAAAACAATATTATAAGGATCAATTTATTTGCAACACTAAATTAAGAACAAACTCATATTTAGGTTACAGTCAAAAGCTTCCATCTAAGTTGAAAAGTACGATATGTATAGTCGCTCCATCACGCTTACTAAAATGGATATTATTGTAATGCTGAGAATATATGATGGATTTGAATCCTTATTTGTATGCTTCATCCATGAAGGATGAACATGTTTTCTGACTATTTCTTAAATTAAATAGTCTTCTAAGCATTCTAGGAAGGAATTGATAGAGATCGGAAGAGCACATCTATGAAATGCGTAATTATAATACTCACATGTATAATGCAAACTTAGAGTTTGCAATAGTATGCATTTCAGATTACTGACTGCATAGTTGCCAATAGATATACGATGCTAATTGCTCCAGTTTAGATTGATATAGAATCCTATAAGAGGACTCGAGATATTAATGGCATGCTTCAGTGGTCGATTCCAAAATAAACATCATGAAAACGAATATAGAGCAGATACTTGTGATGGTCCTTTTGAAGCATATACTCTAGAAGAATATATAGATATAACAAATTAAAAAGTGCCTAAAGATGTTCAGCTACCTGAAATTACTAAAATAAAGAGATTTTGATAAGTTATGTCTATACTGAGACCATTGACAAGAAATAATAGTCGACTACACATGCTAATGAGCTTAGTAAATAGCGAGGATAATGAATCAATTTCATCAAAATTGTTGACATTGAATATTGGTCAAGATAAAAAGACAATCCTGCAGATTGTTACAATGTCAATAATATGACAATTGATATTTATGATAAAATAGCAGTAAATATATGGTGGATGTTGATCTTGAAACCTGAAGTTTCATTCGGCTGGCAATATATGAAAAATATCACTAATGTGATAAAATCCTAGAAGGATTTAGTATGCTTGAATGCAGCTATAAAGAACTTAAAGTTATTGCATACATTACCAGTTAATATGAGAGAGATACGAGTTGTACTCTTTTTCCCTTGACTAAGGTTTTGTCCCAATAGGCTTTTCTGGCAAGGTTTTTAATGAGGCAAAATCAATGACATATCTAAAAAATAATATACTCTATTTCCTTCACTTGGATTTTTCCCAGAGAGTTTTTTCCTTATAAGGTTTTAACGAGGCATATTCTTTATGTAATAAATGTCTGTGATATATATAATAATGACCCTCAGTATAAAACTCTTGAAGAGTTGATACTCTGCCTAAAGCAGAATATATTTCAAATTATTGAAGATATTGGAGAGATATGGATAGTTAAACACGAGAACCATTGTATGGATGGCTAAATACGAGAACTATTGTTGGCTAAATTAGGAGGAGCAGCTGTACTCTTTTTCCTGCAATCAACTTTTATCCCACTGGGTTTTTCTGGCAAGGTTTTAATATGGTAGCAATTGGACACTCCAAGGTTGATCAGAATTACTTGTACTCTTTTTTCTAGTTTGGTAGGTTTTTGCCTCATTGGATTTCTTCCCAAACGAAGTTTTTAACGAGGCAGTTAATGTATAGATAGTCATTCAAGAGGGAGCGTTGTAAATATATTTTAGAGTGAATGACTTAACCTTGAACTCTAGAAGCCATAGAATTAGTTTTCTTGGCCATCACTTTAGGTTGTCTTTCTTGTGCTCCAAGTTTCTGTTGGCTAGTACGCATGTACGTGTATAAATAGGCCTTCTGTGTTATGAATGAATATACAATTCAAGAGTTTTCTCTCCAACTTCTCTCTTTATTTTCTATTCTTTTCTTCTAGTTTATAATAGTTTCACAAGGTTTTTCCTCCCTTTTAATCACTTTTCTCTCATTTACACCATTTTTTTTCAATTTTCTTTCTTCGTGTCACGTCTAAAGTTTAAAAATACATATTCATTTCCACATTCTCTACTACTATTTTATCATTATTTTTAAATTTCTATCTATCTCTCTAATTTTTTTCACTTCCCCTCTTTTTTTTTTTCTCTCTACACCCCATTTCATTCACCTTCAATTAAAAATAATCATCTTCTCTCTATCTCTTTCCTCCAAACCACCCCATGACCTTGACTACCCATTGGAGATGCTTAGTTGCTTGACAATCTAATCTTTCTAAAAACTCTATTGCAAGAGTCTTGATATAAATTCTAATTTAGGAGTCACAATTATCAATCTTAAAAGATACTTACTAGATTATCACCCGCCCGTTGCATGAAAAGATATCAAATTAAATTATATCTCAAAATTAGTACGAAATGTTAAGTAATGTATAGCTAGCCAAACCTTGTTGTTAACTAATAATTATTATATTTTACTACATCTTATTGTTAACGAATAGTGATTATATTTTACTCGATATGAAATGCTATTAAGTGAACTCAATAGGAATGGTAATAAACCCGTCAACCTGATGCCTGCGGGTACGCAACCCTAATAAGATGGAGAATACTTGACTAAATGGGTAATTAGGTCGGGACGAAATAAAGAAAATCTGCCCGACTTGAGAATGAGTTAGGGAAGGTCATCATATTTTTCGCCTATACTCGACCTGTTTAACCATTTCTTATAAGGAACAAACATATTTATCCAAAATTCTAATGGTTTTAAAAGTAAAAAAACAATTCCAATCACAATAGTAATTCCATCTCGGGACACCCCTAGTGTTTATAATATTACTCATTTAAATAAAAACTGAAAATAAAAATAAAAATATATAGATATATAAATGGCCCAATAATTTGATAATTACCTGCATCGACCATTGCCTAGCCTCTTGCCCCATTTAAGTGGGAATGAACACGGGGACATGACAAAAAAAAAATTTTTGATGGGTAAAAAGTATAATAACATTCCCCAACAACTCGGGCCGATTTTCCTTTTTCTATCACGACCTAGTTACCCCGTTTAGTAGGGTTTTCTCCATCTTAATATGATCGGATACCTGTAGGTATCGAGTTTAAATGGTTTTTTTTACTATTTCTAATGATTTCACTTGGTAGCATTTAATATCGAGTAAAATATAATAACTATTAGTTAATAATAATATAATCGAAATACAGCAGTTCTATGTGGCTAACTATACATTACTTAATACTAGTAATTTCATCCCGTGCATTGTACAAGATGCTTTGACCAAATAAAATAAACAGCATATAAATAGTATAATCCATGATTATGTAAAAATTGTTAAACATATATTATGTGTTTCAGTAAAAAATGATATACAAATGCATTAAAGAATAATCTAACATGATCATTTGGGAAAGTTAACTTTAGAATTCACCCACTTCAGTATTGCAAGTTTTAGAGTGAATAGGATAGTGAACAATAATTATTATTCCAGAAGCCGTTACATTTTGAAAGCACATGTGAGCCCTCAAGATAACATGCATTCAGCACGCGAAATTGAGTTAATTATGTCAAACATTGCATAATAATAGAATTATAGAGCTAACATAGAATTAAAATTTACAAATCTAACGGTTAAACAAAACATATGATTATAAATTGTTGAACATCTCCTTGGAAACAACATTCAACATAGACTTGCTACGGTCACCGTTGTCGTTACATACCATAAACTTCAACCCATCATGATTTGTGACTCTCGAAACGCTATATATAATTACCTCGTGGGTAAACACAGGCCTCTAAAGGAAAATACCAACATTCTCGAGAGATTGACGTTGACTCTTGATAATAGTCATCGCATAACAAACCATTAATGAGAATTATCTATGCTAAAATGTGAATGGCAGTCTAATATCTGACAGAGTGAGAGTTAATTGGAAATAACAATATAACATTTTAATAATTTATTTGTAAACCACATGTTCATTTAACAAATATTAAAGAAAAAATCATAGATTTTATATATAATGAGTTATATAGAAGTCAACTTTGAAAAAGCAAATAGTTTAAATAATTAATGTACTCAAATATTGATTTGATGCGGGTGAAATGTTTTTAAGCTAATATAGAAATCAAACTAACAACATAATTAATATTGTCACATATTGACATATATAAAGTATGTGTCATGTAAAGTTTACCACGAAAGAACAATGGACAAAAAAAAATTAGACAATTTAATATTCATCTGAATGAATGATTTTTGTTTTTTATAATTGTTAAATTAAATGTTAAAAAATTATTTCAAATCGCGGTGACTCTAAATCAATCAAGTAGGCAATAACTTTGATAAATAAACCCTCCAAGGATAGATCAAATGCCTTAGTAATTAGAAAATACATAACTAATTATACATTAGTCTAACATGAGATGTTGAAAAAAGATACACAAAACAATGTTCACATAAAGTTACAATGCGTCCATAATTAATTTAATGCACATAAATGAGAATTGAGACGATTCATTTCAAAACAAAATATCTTATTTTATTTGCAATTTAAAAAAAAAAGATTGATTAATGCTTCTGAATTAATAAAAAATCAAAGACTCGAATAAATTATTTACAATTTAATATTTAAATTCATTATTTATAAAATAATCTAAAGTCAGTGTTCAAGGCTTTTTTTTTTACAAACTTTTTTTTTAAATAAAATTATTTTACATTAACTTCAAAATATTAATATTCAATTAAAAATAAGTTGTGCAACTAACGAAGAAAGTTTGCTAAAATTTATCATTTAAACAAAGATTTGCACATAGACACAATAAGCAGCCCACGTGTAGTCAAAATAAAATGTTTGAACAGATTCATCACATTTGTGTATTGAGACAAAAAAAGATACATAGTGACATCGGCCAATTTACTATTTATTAATAACAGGTCCTCAAAAAGAAATCATTAAACGAATCAATACATATGGAAAGCATATGAAGTTTAAAAACTTTTGCAGTGGAGAAGCATTGCATAAATCATACAAAGTATAACCTGGAATTCAATTACATCAAATATTAATTGTCACAATTCGTCTTGCGAAAATATTTAAAAACTGTTTTTAAAAAAATGAAAAAAGTAAAAAAAAAAAAAAACGAATTCACAACCTAACGCACAAATGAAGAATTTGATGTTCTTATACATTGATTGATATGCCACAATCTGTCTTTTTTTTTTTCATGTAATGTTGATTTGAATTAAAAGAGAATATAATAAAATCTGATATTGAGGATGAAACAATGAAATAATAATAACATACTTACTTTCAACTTTTCCATTAGTTAGCAATAAATAATCATAAGAGTTACAAGTAAACTAATTTATTTTAATTATATTCATATTGTATTAAAAACATATAAAATATAGTTCGGACGAGTGTAGAAATTAACAAAAGAGTTTGGAAACTACCTGAAAAAAATTGTTCGAGGACTGAGGTCGAATATCGACTCCAAATGAAGTTCCGCAGCTGGTGAACTGTGCAAGGCTGGTGAAAGATCGAATGACTATAATATCATGTGCAAGCCCATCAGAAATAATTTTAATAGCTTGAAGAAACAAATTAAATATTTGATTGAATTTTTTGGCTTGAGAAAATGAATGAAATTTTGTCTACTGTTGGGTGATCAGTTGATGATGAAATATGTCAAAATTTAATATAAAGTATGAAATGAAAAAGTTCGCTAAAATGGTAAAAAGACTAAGTAAGGTTAGTTACATAAATTAGAGTTTTTTTTAAATACAATTACAAACCTGTATGATAGCAGCACATATACACATAGATATTTATTCTATTGAAACACAGCACCAAGAAAATCAATAATACAAATCCATATATAGTGAGAATACACAAACTACAACAAATGTAGAAAAATACCCCATGCATGGGAATTGAACCTGGGACCTCTTCCGATCTATTACCTCAACCTAGCAATTTATGGTTTTTTAAATACCATTAATTGGGTTAGTTAGCAATTATTATTACAATTATGATTAAAGAATTGGATTAAATGGGAAATATATTCCAATAAGATTAATTGTTTGATTTAGTGTTTAAATTCTACAACAATTGAAAGTTACATTTGATAGATATATATATATATAGAAACCTAAAGATTTTAAATTCATGATTTATGATTATTTCTTCATATGTTAAATTATTCATATATAATTCTTGAAAATAATAAAAAGATAAAATAATTAATCAAGAGCCAAGATTGAGAGGTAAACCAATGACCAAGGTGTAAATACTCGATTTAAAAAGTGATTTTCGACGGGAAAATAGAAAAAGGAAACTGAATTTCTTTAAGTGTGTATATACATATATATGAATATAGATTTCGTACTAATATTAAGATAATTTGATTTGGTTATCTACCCGTGCGTGAGAATGTAGTTACAAAATAACGCTAATGAGGTCTAACACATTTGATTAGAGGATTAGTTATTTGAATTTTGTAGTTAAACTGGCAAATATAAAAACCATGAGCTACTCTTTGGTCTTTTTATAATTTCCTTTTACTTTCAGTTTAGTCAGTTTCATTCACACGTCAAACGTTTGATGGGATATGCCGCCAAATTGTCTAATCAGAACACGATACATAAAACATAAATACATATATGTTAGTTGTCTAATCAGAGCACGCCACATAAGACATTTTGCGAGTGGCTTTTGATAAAAAATCACATTTTGGTTGTATAAGAATATTCTAGGATTTATTCCATGGAGCCCCGCCCCGCCCTCCCCTCCTCTAGTCAAAATAACCATTACCTTCCCTTTAAAATAAATAATAAATAAATATGTTACCAAAAAAATAATAATAAATTAATCCACGTTAAGATTAGAATTGATTCGATCCAAATATAAAATTAACTAAATTATTTTTTCTCACAAAACTAAATGGTTTATCGCTTACTATTATAATGATAAGCAAAATTTTTAAAAACTCTTCCATAGTTTCGCATACTGACATGAAAATGAATCCTCATAGGGTAAATTGCAGCAAAAGTCTTAAGCTATTTTTCCCCTTAAAAAAAGGTATAGACCTATTTATGCACGTAAATGTGACTTTTCTAAAATTTTCTTGAAGAATTAACTAGACCGGAAAGATGTCAATTTTCATTGTCAAAGATAGTAACCGGCTTTTCTTGCTTCAGACGGACGTTTCGAAGATTTGTGTATTTTGCCGCGGCGCTTAATTATTTGCCACCCGTTCAATGACATCAACGGCCACTAAACATAATTTAATCAACTAATTTAATTTAATCTTTCGCTTATTTTCTTCTAATCTAATAGTAGGCCGGCGGGGCCAATTCTCTATATATTCCAATTAGGATGGAAGTTTATCATATTTATTAACAAACTCGTGCGTGTGCGGCCAATGACGCCTAACCCATTTGATTAGTGAGCTAGGTTGAGGTACTGGAGTCTAAAGGTCTCAGGTTCGATTCCTCTGTATAGAATGTTTTCTACATTTTATTATAGCGTGCATTTTCTAGTATATGTGGGCTTATATTATTGATTTCGCATTTTTTATATTTTATTATAGTGTGTATTTTCACTATATGTGGGTTTATATTGTTGATTTCTTTGACTCTGTGTTTCAGTAGATAAGTATCTATGCGTATTTGTACTGTTATGATGAATATTTATAATTGTACTTTTAAAAAAACTCGTGCGTGTGCATGTATTTTTTATTTTTTTTTTTATAGAAGGCGGAGATAGTGACAGGCAGGGGAAATAAGAGAGGGATGAATTTGGTTTAAACTTTGACTTCTTGTAGAAGCGTAAATATCTCAACTGTTATACTACTTATTCGAACCATAACAAATTTGTTTTTTAGTAAAATGATTTGTTTTTATACAATTATTAAATGAAATTTTTTAAATTTTTGTAAACATAGGAAAATGACTCTCTTTGTCAGACGAAGATATAGTAAATAATATGCATAGAGAAATTTAGCACCAATATTCTTGAAATGTAATATTGCTAATTTTATACTAATATAAATATGAAATATTAATTATAAAAATTGAACTCAAGGATTATCTAAGTCTTAGTGCTTGTTTGATGCTCCTTTTTTTGCAAAATTGGGAGAATTTATAATGAAGAGAGAGGGAGAATGTGTATTGAGAATGTAAAAAGGTATAAAATATGTTGTTGTAATTAAATAGTATTCAAATCAAATGTCAAATTAGTGATAGGTAAAATTATAAATTTGTAAAGAAAAGAGAACAAAAAGAGCATCAAACAAGCTCTTAATCCCCGACCTGTGCCGAGGAGTAGTCCACCTCTAAGAGGGACAGGGGATGCCCACCACATAGACAAGGCCTACGTTCCCTGAAGCGATTTTTCGCCACGGCTGATTTTATAGAGAAGCCTCGTCTTCCTCCTTACAAAGTTCAAACTGCCACGTCTGTACAACATTAAGTGTTGAGTGTTGAGCTCTATAAGAAGGCAGGTAAGGTTTCTATAGCCAGACTGTGGCTTAAGGATGGAAATTTTCAGTAGGGATAGGACAAAAAAGTTTTTGATGGCTAGGGTAACATGTATAGCATACTCGATCCCGATCTTGATCCTGGCCATTGACATTTCTAGACATCGAGAAATTACACATTTTATTTTTCTCTGTGACTGTAATCAGAATTTTGTAAATTATGAAACATTAGTTAAACTGTATTTATTGATATTTATTATGAATGCAAAAGAAGTAACCTTGTAACGACTCGTTTAAAAAGCATATAAAAAAAAATTAAAATTAACACATAAGCTAAAAAGAAAATAATCTAATCTAAATTAGGAAATTCTTCATAGATAAGATATAAATTAAATAGGAATTTTATTTTGTCTACACGACGGTATATTATGCTTGTATGCATATTTTTCAAATATCTAAACTATAAACACCCCACACCTATAACCTAGATATATGTCACTTATTGCATGAATGCATGATAACATTTCTGTCTGGGTAAAATAAAATTTATGATAAATTGAAAAAATGAAAAATTTTGATTATAGATAGATATACATGTAACATATAATTTACTGTACAATTTACCTAATATGTAAGTAAAGTTTAAAATGACTTTCACTTAGATAGTTTTAATCGGAAAAGTATGGTACAAAGGTACCGCAAACTAACTTATATATATGTGTGTGTGTGTGTGTATATATAGATGTCAGTGTCATCAATACTTTATCGTTGATGTTTAATCGGCACCATAGTTACCGCACAATTTGTAGCATTAACCGGATTCAGCACCTTCCTTTCATGTACGTGGATGGGGCTTTGTTCACGAATCACGATCATGCGTTGCTAAGTATAACTAGATACGATTTCTACGATTTTTTGGCGGGTGACCAAAACTGTTGAGAGCTAAGCTTGCAATTTACTTGTGGATCTTAATTTAGTATTGGGTTCATGGCTCATGAGGTCATGTCAGTGCGCACACAAGCATTTTTGGAGTATTTACAGCCGTCCAATTGATAACGTCACTTGATAATTTAAATTATGTGTTTGGCAACCTGGTTTAAAAAACTGTTTTATTTATAAACTGCTACATGGTATCATTTTATTAGTTTTATTTTTTTAAAAAATTAAGAAGTAAAAGTTAAGCAGTAGTTTTTAGCTTTTCACAAAAACAACCAATAAAATAATGTCACGTGACTATTTTGCCAAAAACATTGCAAATAAATTCATGTTGGGTGACTTGGATCCGTTCAAATTAAACTATTATCCTTCAGTTACCATAATTCAAGCAACAGTTGTATCAATAATGATCCGTAGATCACCTCTACTTTAATAATGAAGTCTAAATTTGATCTAGCACCACATGTTTAACATTAATATTAGTTTCTTTCACGTGATGTAGTTATCTGAATTATGATGATGTATTATGGTGCTTGAATATAATTATAACAAAATTAGGCCCTAATAATAGAGACTGAGTGACTAGTCTATGTAGGTGTATGACTCTATTATTATAGAACTAAACTAGAAGCGGTCTTGAAATCATTTTCTCTAGTTCTATAAATTTTTGAAGCACTATATTTGCCGTTAACAAACAACTAGACATATTGAATATTAAGCAAATGAATATGTAATTCCGATCTATTGGTTATAGATGATTAAACAATTTGCCACTCGCAATGGGTAGTTTCTGTTGGAGGGAAGTAGCTTGTAGGATGCATGGGAGAACAAATTCTCTAGTTATGGAATACGCAAATAGTCATAAGAACGCGATCATGTGAACATGATTCGGTTGTATAACCTTTAAGTGCACGGTATTCGAATATGTCCAATTAAAATATTTACTACATTTTATCGGTCAATGAATAATGAAAGTTGTATGAAGGAAATATTGGAAAAAAGTGTTAAATACTTATGTTCTAGGCGATAAGTTGAGGTTCAAACCACACCTACTCTTCCCCTCCCCTCCCCTATATTCCGCCCATAGCAAAAAAAAATCGAAAAGGAAATCATCTTAAACTTGATCTAAGTTCTGGAGTCTGAAAGAATTAGAGTAAAACTTAACTGAAAAAATGACCGAGAAAAGAAATGAAAATATCTTGCTTAGCTTGTACAAATATCAAATATATATATATATATATATTACTTATAGTTAAAAATGTGCATAATTTTGATTCTTTCGATTCATGCCACAAAATTATTGGCTCCTTTCAGCATCTCCTGTATCAATCACAATAATTCAATGAAATAAAACATCACTATATTTAGCCCTTTTTCAAACTTTGGTACACATGACTTTCAATTTACTGTACAAAGGAAAATGAAGTCTTCAACTTTCAACATCTTATCTTATCCTTTTGGTGATGCAAAAGTCATTGACCTCGTCTCTCCATCTCCACCTCCACCTCCGATTAAAATTTATTCAATAATATTTCTCAGAGCTTAAACCTTACGACTTTATTATTGATCATGAGTGTTTCGCTAAAAGACTAGTATTTTCTTAAACCCTCACAGAAAGACTTAAAATTAGTTAGATAACTTTTCCTTTTAAATAATAATAATAATAATAACTTAGATTAAGTGGGCCTAAATGTTTTGTCTAGTTACGTATCATAATAATGTTTGGTGTAAATTTCACATATCTCCCCAACTTTTACACTTTGTATAGTTTGGGTCTTCAACCTTTTTTTTCAACCCGCTGAGAAAAGTACCCGCTGAATCTCTAACTTTTCATAAATGTGCACATATTGTCCCTATTAATGGATTCCGTTAAATTCCTAGAAAAGTTACGTTTATACCCATGTTTCTTTAAATATAAAAAAAGTATGATTTTTAAAAAAATAAGAAAATAATAAAAAAAGAAAAAAGAAAAACCCCAAAAATTATGCTGTCGGAAATGACAAAACGTTGCTGCCATTTTCAACAGCATTTTCTTCTTCCAAAATGCTACTGGAAATGACATCAATTTGCTACTATTTCTCGCAACCAAAAAAGGGGAAAAATCCCTCCTTTCTGGCCCCATTTATTGCCGGGGTTGCCATTTTCACTAGTTTCTTCTTCAGCCAAAATGCTACTGGGAATGGCAGCAAAGTGCAACCACTGTAGTAGCATTATCTTCTTCCATATGCTGTCAGAAATGGCAGTATAGAAAGAGAGAAGGGAAGAATCCCTCCTTTTTGACTATCGGAAAATGATAACATATTCTTCTACCAACATGCTACTAGAAATCACAGCAAAATAGTGCCATTCCGACAGCAAAGATGGCCAGAAAGAGGCTGTTTGGCTGCTGGAATGCTTCTATTTTCGGCAGCCAAAAAGGGTGGATGGAAGGGGAGGGATTGGCGGTTGACACTTTTTTTTTCATTTTTTATTTTTATATACTATTTTCTTATTTTTAAAAATTGTTTTATTTTTAATTTAAAAAGGGCATAAAGCTAATTTTTTTAGGGACTTATAAGAATTATCGAAAGAATCCATCAAAAAGGACCTTATGTGTATATTTATGAAAGGTTGAGATCCAACCAGTTGAAAATAAATGTTAGGGACTCAGACGAGAGAAAGTGTAAAGGTTGAAGACGATATATGAAATTTACCTTAATGTTTGATTCGTTTATATGAAAGCATATTCTTGCTTATATTCCATGGGGGTTATTTTTCGTTTTCTTGTCAAATCATGATTCCTTCACTTCCGTTAAAATTTCAAAAGACCCACTATAATTATTTTTATTTTTTCAGAAAAAGTGAGAAAAGAAAAGAATGATCCACCGTAAAGGCTTGAATAGGTGGCAGAATTTTGTTAGATCTAAAATCAGGTGAGGAAGATTTATGTCATCATTAAGGTGACATTAAATAATCAGTCGTAGAATATTAATTTAAATCCATTTATAAGGGTTGCCAAGGAACCCTTAAGTTGCTTTATTTCTTTTCATTAAAATCTCATTTTAGACCAGCTCTTAAAGGTGTGTATGTGGTGTGACCGTAAATAGCCTGACATAATATATGGACACCAAAATATTCTTCGGGCTAGTTTAATAAGCACTGTCAGAGCTAGAGGGCCAGCTGGGCCACGCCCCCCAAATTGGAAAATTTCCATTTAAGTTCGTTTTTTTTAAAAATATTAAATGTAAAGGTAATTTAGCGATGCGTAATATACGGCTCACCCTTTTGACCAAGTCCTATAATAGCTCATGGCTCTGCCATTGTTAATAAGCACAAAGAATTAAAATTACATGTATTACAAAAATCATAAAGCAAAAAGGTTATGGCCAAAATTAGGTATTGTTTTTGACCATTTTTTGGGATATTACAAATGGATTGTACGGGAGGTGAATTAAACCTTGATCAAGGATCTGAGACTTAAGTAGAATATTATTAGTCTACATAAGTCTCGGCAAGTACTGATTTTGACTTTATTTAGTCATAATTAACCATATATAAAATAGATTCCGATCTGTTATGGCCCTTGGTCAGGCTGATGGAGGAAGATTAATGTTAAGGAATTCAGCTGGTGAGCTTCTTATGGGATTTTATGCATTCTTTGGAAACTTTTATATTTTGACAGTAGAATCAAAGGCTTTGTAATGGGGTTTGGAGATATGTGAAAAAGAGAATTTTAGAAATGTTGGAAGTGGAGTTAGATTCTGAAGTGGCTGTGCATTTAGCTTGAATGAAATGGATATTATGCCTTTCAATGTTGCCCATGTCATGGAGAAAATCTGGGCTTTACAAGGAGATTGAATTTGCAGTCGGTAAATGAAGGTTATCGAACAGGGAAGGGAAGCATAATTCTGGATAGAAATAAGCTCCACATGTTTTCAGGTATTTTGAGGATGGACAAATAAAATGTTCCAATGATTAGATTGAGAGAACAGGTTTCATTCTGTTGATTGTCCGAAGTTTGATTTTAGTTACCTTCTTGGCCATTTGTTGGGAAGTTAGGTTTAATGTCACCGCACATATGCTCTCCAACCTTTGCTCGTTGTTTCAGATAGGTCCCCATTCTTTTTTTCAACGCCATAGGTCCTCAACTTTTCATAAATCCACACATAAGATCCCTAATCCTATATAATTAACAATTATACCTCTTACTCTTCTTTCTTTAATATCTAATATTACTTTATAAATAAAAGCAAAAAGAATTAAAAATAAAAAAGGAAAAAGGAAAATAATTTCTTTCCACCCTACCTATCTAGTCATCTATTATACCCAACTCAATCGTAAATGATAAATTATAGTAGTCATTTCTAGCATCAAAAAAGAAAACAACATCTTGCTACTTGATCCTCTCAATCTGTCAAAATTAGCAAGAAAATGAGAATTTCTCTTCAAAAAAAGAAAAACACTACTGGTATTTGTCATTTCTGGTCAAGATATGATATAAGTATATTGAGCAGCTAGAGATAGGTAGGTGAAAAAAATTTATTTTCCTTTTTATTTTTTATTATTTTTACTATTTTTTATAATTTTTTCTTTATCTAAAAAGTAAAGTGTAAAAAATGTCATAAAGGAGCTTGTGAGTGAATTTATGAAATCTTGAGGACTTAGAGTATTGAAAAAAAGTTAGGGGACCCAACTGATAAAGCATGCAAAGGTTGGGGATCATGTTGATGTCAAATTAAATCTTTGACCAACAAACGAATTAAATTACGCGGGAAATTAGTATTTGAACTGTTTCGAGTAGTAAATGCTCATGACTGGGAGTTGTGGAGAATTAAAGAGAGGAATTAATGAGAGGAATAAATCAACGCAAGACAAAGATTTGCAAAAGGAGAGGAATCCCTTCTCTTTTACATCTCCCTCCTATTTATAGCATGAAAGGGGAATGATTGTGATGATTACACACATTTCATGTTTGACTAAATAAGTGGTTTTATAGATATGGTTGGCAGGTACTTTTTTCACCAGCTTTATGACTGCCCATTTGCAGGGTGATGTCATGTTGTACTTTGGTCATTCCTTTATTTAATACTATTGTACGTTATTTTTGAGAGAGTAAAGCATCATTGATCGACCAGTATATTGCCATCTAATTAATGAATGGAATAGGGCCTTGAGGTCACTAGGTCCAGGGTCTAACAACCATGTTGAGTGACCTGGTTAGGATGGCTTCAGCATTTTCCAATCAGGTCACCAGGTGATTAGGTCCGTATTAGAGGTTTAGGTCAACTTTCATTGACTGCGAGTACCTAGTTGATGCCAGTCATCAATTTGTCTATCGTTGGACCTTAACTGGTGGACCATGTATAAAGAAATGCCCCCTTATGTGTGCTACTTGGAGTTCACGAAAAGGTATTACCTTGAAAGGACCGTAAGCTTCGTCTTTTTCTGTACGCTACCACTACGGACGTTTTAAATTTTGAAATTCATACGCGTCTATCGCTTGGTACACGTAGTGTGTCCTAATAGATGGCATGTCTTAGGAGGTGGAAGCATCAATCATTTAAATGATTGACGCATCTTCAGATATCATTTAAATGATTGACGCATCTTCAGATTCCGAGGCCAATTACCTCTTCCCTCTATTTAAACCTACCTTTTTAGCTGCCACCCTCCTTCTCTTTTCTTAAGCTTACACTTCCAATACTCTTTCTCTTCTAAAATTTTCTAGAGTTTATAGTTCTTCAGGTGATTTCCTTTCGATTTTGAAGCTTTTTCGGATTAGATAATCAATATTCCTTCTTTAATACTGAGCAATCCCTATTTTTCTAATTCAGAGTTTGTGATATCTGTAAGAGGGTGGTTCTTGTGAGTTTTCTAAGGCTAAAAATGGATGGAATTGAGAGATCGGAAGAGGGGAATAGAGGGATAGACAACGAGGTTCCCATCAACGTTGAACGGTCTAGTGAGGAGAATGAGTGGACGGTTTCTAAAAAAAAAGGAAATTCAGGTCGAGTGGACGGAGAGTGAGAATGAGGATACTATTGATAGCCAGGGTTTAGGGACTAGTGAGTAGGTCTGCTACCCACCTTCTAAATTGGCAGGGTCTCCGCGGTACAGGTTGGATATATTATGAGGTACGCCTTCCGCAGTTATAGGTCTTGACATTCCCTGGACTAGCAAGTTTTTCCTTCCTAGATTAAGTAGGACAACCTTTATAAGATTAGGGAGAAGAATAAGGTCCCGGACAGGGTGCAGTACTGCCTCCTAGTAGGCAGCATGGCCGTGAATATCTAAATGTTCAAATCCAGTTTTAGGCTGCCACTTCCCATGGTGATGGCTAGGTTTTTGCGTCATTGGAGGGCCATTCCGACCCAGATCCTCCCCAACACGTGGAAGACTTTTATCAACATCCTGGCCTTGTAGAAAGACAAGGGCTGGGATTTTCCATTCCTCTGTGATTTCACTGTTTATTACTAGCTGAAGGCTAACACAGGTAGTAAGGGCTGGTACTATGTCACGGCACATCACTAGGTCAAAGATCATCACCTCTGGGGAACTTAATCAAAGGAGTCTAGAATTCTTGTCATGTAGAAAGAGGACTGGTTATGGGTCGGAGGTGAGTGGATGACACTTTGAGCTCCTGGAGAGGATGACAAACGTGTCCAGAAATATAGAAGGGGTGCTTGCTCATGCGCACGTTCAGAGACGAGGTCATTGAGGTTAGTAAGCTCACTAAAGAGCATAGACACGTCAACAACTGACAAAATAAGACTTCTGATTGGAACTGGGCCGTCAAATTCTCTGATTAGAGGACATTTCATAGGCCCTAGCAATTGTAAGGCTATATGCCTAATGCGTCTCTTGGATTCATCTACCCTCCTACGGCCTCGCACTTTGTCTTCTTTAGGAAAAAAAATCTTTTCAAGGCATATATGCATGTTGTTTGTGAAGCCAAGAAAAAAAAGAATGAGGACCGCCAAGCAAATGTAACAGGAGCTCCACTGAAAAGATGAGAAAATGAAGCTTCGAGTAGAGAAAGCCTTTGGGAATAAGTCTTACCATCAGTGGAGCTTGTGATCTCTGAGCCCATATCAAAATGGCCTACTCCGAGGTATGCCTCCAAGCCACAACAGCTTAGCTAGTAGCACATGAGCTGGTCAGTTTGGAAGAGGAACAACTAGTAAGAGAGAAGGGTCCTCTGGACGTTATTTCCAATGACCTTTACCTCTCCATCCACTCCCAGTCACCAAAATTAGTTGGAAGGGAACAAGGCCAAGGGGCCTAAGGCTTTGGCTTCAATCTGGCAAGAAGGCACAAAAAACAAAAAAAAAACAAGAAAAACTATTTCAAGAATTTTCTTTTAGTTCTAGTGGAAACGGTCAGGCTTACAACTAGAAGTTGGACTAAGAAGTGGAAGGCTTATGTATCTGATATGGTTGCGGTGAAGCTTCTCCAGATGATCTCCATCCTACGGGCTTGCTTGGCCGTATTGGAGCATCATTGTAACACACCGTAAAATTTTAAGGATAGTTGTCATTCAATTGAAGGATTTCAAGACTGTCAAGAATTGTGATGGTATTAGATGGCCAGATTATCGCCTATACGATTAATGCTTGGACAATGAATTGAAATTAGAATCTGGTTATTGAGAATGTATTGATAATATAAACATTATTTGAACAATGAAGCATTTAAAATGCCACAAGTGTTCTTGAATTTCAGAAAATTAAAAGATTGTTATTCAATTGACGATAGAGAAAGAATTCCGTCCTCAAGTGACATAAACTAACGTACCGTGACTTAATTGAAAGATAATGAAAAGGAGAAGGACTTCGCAAATAAATTTCCGCCAAGTGTGCGTACCATATTGCGCCACGTGTCACAAGGTTATTGGCGGAACTCAAATTTTATTAAAACTAACTCAATTCCGACTAATATATATATAACCCAAGCTCTAATCATTCCCCCCAACACTCAAACCATTCCCTTTCTCTCCCAAGTCCCGAAATTCGTCCAAAGCCTTGGGAGGAAGGAGAAAAGCAATAAAAGATCATCAAAACACTTATTTACCCTTTTAAAATGGTCTCTTACCATATATGGAGGGATTATAACTTGAAAAATAACTTTAATCAAGGTTTTAATGACGTTTTTCTTGAGATCATTCGAAGAAGATTTGAGGTGAGTAACTATCACTTTGATTTCCTTTTTAACATTGAGGATGTTTTGAAATGCTAAGCATGTATTTGATTTAAGCAATATATATGGATTCTGGATTCTGATGCATTAAAAAGGAAAAGATTGATTTATTTCATTTTGAATCACTAGTTGCTCTACCCGTTCTGTATCTGTTCTGCTATGCTCTGTTGCCACACTAGGAGCTATCTAATGAT
>CAVNYN010283824.1:0-45347 GCA_963692815.1 Nyctanthes arbor-tristis | reverse complement strand
CGTCACCGTCTATGTCTGCTGGTATTATGAAATCAAATCCCGTGTCTCCAGCCCTCCAGAGCTTAGTGGGTGTGCCGGAGATTTCTCGTGCAGGTGCTGTTAAGAAAATCTGGGAGTATATCAAGCTCCACAATCTTCAGGTACCTATTTTCCCTCCCTCTCCTCTCTCTCTCTCTCTCTCTCTTCATTTCTCTTTTTTTTTTTTTATCTGTCTACGTCTTTCTAGTTATATATGTTATCATCGTAGGAAGAAAATGAAAGAGAATGTAATGTTTGCCTTCTTGGCTTCTCTGGAACGTGTGATTAGGGTTTTTCTTGACTGTTTTGATATCATGTTGGAATGTTATTTTGTTGAATCTCTTTTGACTGTTGGAAAATTGCTCTCGAATTCTAGCCAAAAGTGGGAAACAAAGTTCTACAAAGAAATATATGCAGAAATACCTGACTAAAGTCTTTAAAAATGCTCGTATTTGAACGTCTCTGTAACTACTCTGTTATGTGTGCATTGATACAAGAATCACATGTGCTTTTCCTTCTTTTTAACCCTAAATGACCCATTCTACTCCCCCTATCCAAAACGACAATAAAGGAGCCTTTTATCGTGTACGTGGGAGTTGGATTTTGTCATGCATGCTTCCATCCAACCGTTGTTGATTGATAGCATAGCTTGAACTGGTCTTGAAGTTATTTCTTGAATTTTAGATTTTCAGTTGTATGTCTGCCTAGTATGCTAAAACTTCACTTTTTGTTTTTCACTTTTTCGACCTTTCTGCGCCTCTTTTGAAATTAATAGTTTTGTTGTGGAACAGATCCATAATTTCTTAAGTAGAAATAACCTACTTGTTTGAGGGCGACAAAATGGAAAAAATAACAATCCTTACCTGATTCAGTTTTGTGAAATCAAAGTACTTTCCGGTCTGTTTGCTAATTGCAAGATCTTAATCAGCGACGTCCCATTCTTTTTCTTCCTCTTTTATACACCTTAACTAGAATCTAAACAAGATGGTTGATTCACATTTCTTTTATATTCAGCCTCTTTTCAATTATCTTATTATTTACTCATTGCCCCGATCGGAAAGTTATGTCATCTAATTGAGATCTAAAACTATACTGTATAATTAGTTTTGTTTTTAGCTTGTTCCAGATCTTGATTTAGCGAGGGATGAGCAGAGGAAAAAATCAGATAAAATGTTTAAATTGTTGGCTATGGACTTGAATATGGTTGATCTGGACAATATTAGAAATGAAATAGAATTATATTAATCTCCTGCTTCTTTTACACCCTTTGTAATTTTATTATCTCAGGATTAATCGGTGTCCTTGTGAAATGTCTTGAGCAGAACATTTTTTAAAATGGAAGCAGGCATTTCTGATAAAAATCTGTAGTAGTTTGTTTGTGCACTGGCTTGTGCAATTTCTTATCTGCTGTGGTTGTCTGCTGCAGTTGATATCATCTCCATTTTCTTGAATCTTTATTGGATTATTAGACTTCAATCTGGTTAAAATATTGTCTGTTCACCATTGTTTTTGTGCTTTATATATCGTTGTTTTAAATTGTTTTCGGGTATAGAATGTAGTTGATTTGTTAGTGAGGATCAAATTCATTGACTGGTGACTTCTGCTTGTGCATGGTTCTTATTTGAACTTTACCACCTGAGGCTTACATATCGCTAAGGCAAGCTTGCTAGTCATATTGGCCTAAAGAAAGTTTACATACGCATATTATATTGATGCCATTGCTATTAACTGTGTTGGTTGGAGTACTGAAACAAGTTTGCCCTTTTTTTTGGCCTGCAGAACCCCCATAACAAGAGAGAGATCTATTGTGATGACAAGCTGAAATCACTATTTGAAGGGAAGGACAAAGTGGGGTTTCTGGAAATTGGAAAGTTGCTGTCTAACCATTTTGTCAAGACCAAGTAACTACTGATTGCTGACGTTGTGTGATTTCTGTGCAGTCCTGTATTAAGGAAGTACTGAACTTTTTTAACGCATTTTTGCTGCTACCTGTAAGTTCGTTCTGAAGCAAAAAACTCTGTCAGTGACAACTGAATGTTTCTAATTGGATATCTTTTGCCACTTCTGTAGGATAATGTATTGGCTTTGCTTTTATTCAATTCTTCTTGTTTCAAGCACATAGCTCTGTTTGAAGGCATTGATGTGGTCAAGGGTGCACACAAACACCTTTCTAACCCAGAGGTGATTAGGAAATCTCTTGTATGCGTATGCAGGGTAATTCTTTGATTAGCAATGATTATATCTTTGAGATGGTCTTTGGCATCTTTAAAATATTTAATTTGCCATACGACTGGTTCTTGCATTCTTTTCTACTGTGTTGTCTAAATAGGGTTTGGAAATCTTTAGATCGGAAGAGCGTCAAGAGGAGGTCTGCAAGGAGATCTAAGTACCATTAAGAAGCCTTAGAAACGGCCCATGTCTTGTTGAAGTAGGACTTGTTCACATTATCTGAACAACTTCTATACAGTTGAACCGACTTACTGATTGTCCAACGAGAACAAATCAGAGCACGACCATTGGGGCTATACCAAAGGCTATTATCTATCATTGTTATTTTAAAGAAAATGACAATCAAGATGTGTAGAGCCTTGAGGAAACAAATTGAAAATGCAAATGAAAGAACTATGCGAGAGAAACTGAAAATGTGTGTAAAGAATTGGAGTATGGGTATTTATTTATAAGATTTCTTATCTATATTTCTGAACTTTGATAAGTGACTTTTCCCATATTTTTTAAATCATTTTTGGCCATGACCATTGGGCTAGCCGTTAATTTTTCTTTTGAAAAGAGGTAAATTTCACGAAAGGTCCCCATTCCTTGCAAAATGTAACAATTTTATCTCTACTATTTTTTTTCAAAGTCCAAGGTCCCTACCCTTTTAAAAACTCTTAGTAAAAGTCCCTATTTACATAATCCATGCATTTCAACCCTCAAATATTGTTAAAATGATAAGTTTGAGCTCTACAAGTCAAAAAAAAGAAAATAATAATAATAAATAAATAAAGACAAAAAAAAAAGAGGGGGAAAAAGGCCAAAAAATATTTTGCGAAAAAGAAAGAGCAAATGGGATCTCTCCACACGCAACTCCCATCTTTTCCAATCCCACTATCTGCACCTCCACCATGTTCAGTGTTCACTATTAGTGCCGTCTTCACTTTTGGCTGCAAGATTAAGAAAGAAGCCAACCATATTATACCCTTATAGCCATCAAATATTGATTTGATTTACATAAAAACAGAGAAATTCTTTATAAGGTGAGATCAATGAAAAAGAGAGTATGTAGAAAAAGGTTTTGACAACGTGTAAGGGTTATTGAAAGGTTGGAGACCCCACACATTGAAAAAAGTAGAAATACAATTGTTATATTTCGCAAAGTTCAGAGACCTTGAAGAAATTTACCCTTTTACTTCTGCCTTCAAATATTATTACAACTTAAAATCCACAAGGGATGTCTATATCATATCTTTCATATGCTACACTCAGTAATACCCAATTATTAAGTATCAAACCACTTGTCCCACAGCACCCGACATTCTATGAACAAAGTATACAATTCAATGAATGATCATATGCAAAAGCTAATTACATGGCATTTGCTAAATGCCTATATCTTGTGTACTTTTAGTTAACAAGATGGTGTATCCAGTGCTCAACAACGCTCGGCGAGCCATACCACGGTCTTGTAGTATCATCTGAACCGACGGGAGAGTGGTAAACCCCATCAAGACTGATGTTGAGAGCGCCTTCTAGATGTGCAGAAATTTCTGGCACGACCCCGTCCCCCCACACGTCGGCCTGCCCACAAACCTGAAACTTCTCTAAATGATTATACAAATCATACCGTTGGATATATCTGTGATTTTCTTTGACACATAAGACTCTGACAAAGGAAAATCAAGGTGATATAGAGAGAGAACTTATTGGTGATATAGCAATTTGAACACAAGTAAGACAACTAATTTGACCTGTTTGTACCCTTGACCAACAAAACGAGCACGGAACGTGGCAGCTGCCGGTGTTGATGTAGTGGTACCGTTCACGACAGTGATGTCACCAACTGGTGGCTCAGTGTTAACCGTAACTGCAGCGCCATCGTTATTATCATTTGAGCCAAATATTCGAGCCCCTTGCAGGTACCTGCCATTCTCAAAAAACCACTCAGCTTCTCGGATAAAGTGCTTTACTTTATATTTGCTATAACTTACTTCTATGACGCATACAGCATCTTAATTTATTTATCAACGTATTATCTTGGCTATATCACACTATAGATTCGGGCAACGCTACTGGTTTGTGCTCAATTATTCAATTGCTTCAACAGAGTTACTCAACTAGTGTGTAGGAATTATTGGTTTCTCAAAGTTCTAAGAGATATATTCCATCACCCCATAAAGTTTCGAGAAATTACTAGTTTCAAGATCCACACCTGCTGCAAATATGATTCGATTGAGGTTATGTTTCACAAGTATTAAATAGGTTAAAAGACTAAAATCACAGTGCACTCTCTTTAAACGCTCCAAATTAAATATGGTGAAAACATTGTGTAAAAATTACAGGTTGCAGAAAGAACTCATAACTAGTCTTCCAACACCAAAAACCTCATAACAATTACAGAACATTAAGTAAGACTAATAAAAAGGGTAATCTTTTTATGCCTAAATGTAAGGTAACAGTAGATCTGGGTTTTGATTTCACCTCCCCGCGATGCAAACGTATCTCAGTTTGGGAGTATAAACAGCTTTTGCACAATGCTGCTCAACATAATCCAAGAGCCCTCTTGTTTGATCTATTACTCCAGCCACGCCTTTTGGTGGAGGGCTGACACAGAAAATATTGAGATCGTTATAAAACTTATAAAACAAAAAAAATATTTCACAGACCCAAAAGTTCTCACGTTAACTAATTCAAATATCTTTTAGCCAATATAAAGGTGTTTTTACCGAGTGATACATACAGATGCGGTGTTCCTAATGTCAATAACAAGGAAATATCCGAAGGCTCGAATTCTTGCAAGTACACACGTGCCAGCCATCCTCCAGCTGAGTGCCCAACCAAAGATATGCTTGCACCTACAGTGGGAAGGGCCTGGTTATAATGGGGGCAATTTACTTGGACTTTTGATGTAAGAAAAGCTTTTTAAGAGCAAGACATCTTAATTAGATTTAAGACACTGTTTCCTACTTATATTAATCAAATGCTAAAATATGACAATCATCTGTTTGATGCAGCAATAAGAGCAGGCTTTTTCTCTTGAAATGGTACTAATGGCTTATCAGTTGAGAGGTAAGACAAAAACAATGAATGTGCTCTCAGTTAACCCAAAAAACAGCCTAGAAGAAGATATAATTCAGTCAATCAACTAGTCCCATACCACAATTGAGAGAAATAAACTAAAGCTTTATTGACAATGGGGAAAATGCAAACAGCATTAGATGGATCCATCATACGACTATACATTTGCATGCATTTATTTGTGTTTGGATATTATTGCTCAATAAAGCACCATACATTCAAAATTCATGAAGAGTTATCCAAGATTTCAAAGAAAAATTTCATAACACTTGTTATGAGATTATGAAAAACCTTGAGCTAATTCTTTTGCTTCATTCAAAGCTTCATCGACCCGCTTAAGATACCTGACATAAAATGTAAATAAATGATACAAAAACTTGAAATTGGTTACCGAGGGAAGGATAATCACAAAGAGCTACAATCAATACCAATCAAGAACAGGCCGAGGGCGCAAAGTGCCTCGCCAGTAATTTGGGTCCAGCAAGCCAGCAGCATTTCTCAGCCAATCAATTCTTGAAACCTTTGCAACCACACTTGGAACCCCATAGTCTTTTAGGATAAGTGACAATTTCTGATAATCATTTGTATTGTTTCCTAATCCCTGCAAAAACATTTCCATTATTTTGATAAAAGAAAGCAAAGACTAAGACCGGAGAGGCCCACATCCAAGAAAAGTGCTTTCGAAACTCAATTATGTCGAAATTAAACATGAAGGCGATTACTGCTAGGAATGCGGCCGCAAGCTAAAGATACATGTTACAAAAACATTTGCAACTATATGACTCACATTCAAGAGATAAACAATCACCATCACACACACATAAACAGAGGGACAAAGTTACAGGAAGAATGACGGCAGGGCGGCAAGTAGAGGAGGAGGTGGAAGAATGAGCAGGGGAGTCAGTCTCGGAGAGCGTAGAGCTACAGCGCCAGGACCTGGATTTCGTGAAATGTGTCGGTGGCAAGGTAAAGAGTAGGGGCGGAGGCAAGGCCAGAGCCATTTTCAGCCAGCAAACGCCCACAGGCCACAACCACCGATAAGAATGGCCGTTTGTGGTGGTTAGTGGTTCGTGGCAGGGGCACCTTTTGGCGTTCCTGCTGATTGTAATGGAAATTTCTTTAATTGGAAATGAAGGCCTAATCTTCAGTTATTTCTTCCTACCGGTATTCTAACTTTACTTTAGCAAGTAAAATACTCTCCTGTAAAAATATTCCTATATTCTTTTTACCTCTGTCTCAAATTATAGTTATTTTCTTTATTTAGCTAGATTTCCACACGGGTAGAGTTCTAGAGAAATTTCATATATAAAATAAAAAGTAGGGTAATTGTGTTTATTAGAGTTGGTGTAAAAAAAAAAAAAATTAAAATGCATGACCTATATGCAGTTATATGCATCGTACACTGGCTAACAATATGTAACAAATTCTCTATTTTGTATTTTAGTTATTTTAAAAAATACGTGTCTACTCATGTATTGAAATTCACATTACATATGTTAATATAAAAAGTAAATTAAAACTGCAGATTATATACATGAGACTTTATTTGAATAATGGGCAAGTATATGTGTTGCACATATACAATTAGGAGAAAAAGTTAAAATATTTTATTGGCAATGTATACATTGAACAAAGAAAATTAAGATTAAATTTTATTGCTTAATGAAACTAGTATTATGGGTCTCCCTTAAAGGATTTGACTCCTCATTATGTGAAACCTATATTAAGATCAATGAAATATTAGTTGAATTTCAAACTGGTATTAAAAAATGCATCAATGTCCTATAATTTACAGTTAGATAATGGAAATGCAAGATCATTAAAAAATGCCACGTAATAGAAATGTTATAGTACATATAATTTAGCAATCAAAATATAAAAGAAATATGTACAAATATCCATTGAACCATAGCAAAATAACCAAATATTTATTGTTTTAAATCAATAGTGGAACACAGTAATAGAATACGAAAAATTCTAGGGGACATTCTTATGTGACACACTTGTATTGGATGATGAAAAAATAGCCGTGTAATCATCATGGATGATGAAAAAGTAGCCGTGTAATCATTACCCAATAAATGTGTGTCACATGAGAATGTCACCTAATAATGTCCCCCTAGAATTGCTCATAGAATATAATGGTTATTAAGAGTCATAAAAAGATACGTTTGAAAAAACAACTATTATTTTTACTATTTAAAATAATGAAAAAATAGAAATAATTTATAGAACATACAGTTGTAGAAGATCTTATTGTGTCCCATCAATCAATCCTTCTTCTTCTTTTTTTCAGACTAATTAATTCTTTAGAAGGTTATGTTACAGTCACCTCATATCACAAGAACTTGCACACAAACCACTCAATTCACTATAACTAACGTAAAAAAAAAAAAAAAAAAAAAAAAAAAAAAAAAAAAAAAAAAAAAAAAAAAAAAAAAAAAAAAAAAAAAAAACTAAACCCCAACTATTAAAATATCATATTTAATTGAACTCATACGCCATATAAATTGAAAATCTAATAGTTATTTCTATAAAACTTACATCATAAATGAACATTGTAATAAAATACCAATGATTCCTATGCTTATTTTAGTAAACATATATGAACACTTGTAATGATGAAACTATAAATACTCTTCCACCAAATTTAATACAAAATATAAAAAAAAGAAAATTTTAACTTATATTTGAAAAACTTGTAGAAAATACTCAATCATTCTTGAGTCTCCGTAGATTGTTGCTTTTTTTCAATTTTACATAAATCATCATAATTTAACAAACCTTCAAAATAATAATATAAATATCTAAGTTGCACAGTTTAATATTTTTCAAAATTACATAACTTCACGGAGTCTAGAATATTAACTTTAATTCCTTCTCCATTTAGATATTTGAACACCTATGTCATCAGAGTAGCTATTCAGATCAGTAGCACTTGTGCAATGCACAGAATGAACCACCAATAAATTGAAACTGAAATTGCACAATAATTGTACAGTGACATAAAATTAATTTGGATACACACATACAATACCTCATCAAATCAACTTCACTTGAGCATTAAAATATGTGACTTATTTTAACTAATAGAAAGTTAGAAAATGTCTTTAAATACAATATTAGAGCAATAGAATTTTTTATTCACATTTTTATCAATAATTTGTATTAACATTTTTAATCAAGGACACAACCCATTTTGTATAATAGAAAATTTTTGAAGCTATTATTTGGGGATAATCTTTGATTTAAAGAAGCAAATTAAATAGGTTTGATTTAAGAAATTTACTTTAATTACAATCCCTCGTACACGTTAGATTCATTGTAACGTAAACATGAACTTAACCATAGTTTTCAATATTGATTCGGTGACTGTACTGGATTAATAAGTTTCTGGTTCAACCAATAGGCTAATGCTAACTCAGTTGCCAATTCAAGTATATGTGGTCAACGAAAATTTTTTTGAATGAAAATACGCGAGAATAGTGATATATAAATGAAAATTGTTAAAAAAAAGTGTTGACACAATGGTTTAAATACCACTTCTTAAAGTGTAGGTCATGAGTTCAATGATTGACCATTAGATTTGTAACAATATTTTTTGAAAAGTGACAACCGGACGGGCCTTGCACGAGTTTTGATTTAGAAAATTAGCTTTGATTGTAATTCTTTATACGCGATAGAGTCGTTATAATGTAAACATAAGCCCTAAACATGAACCTAAACATAGTTTCCAGTATTTGACTCGGTCATTGACTTGATAACTGTACTGAGCTAATGAGTTTCTGGTTTAACGGGTGGATCATCATTAACTTGGCTGGTAATTCAAGTATTTTTTATTAATAATAATATTGTTTGAGTGAAAATATGTGAAAATAGTAATATATAAATGAAAATTGTTAAAAAAATTGAGTTGGTACATACAAGCTACTTATTAAGATGTAGATCATGATTTTAATCTTTCACCATTATATTTGTAATGATTTTTTTCTGAAAAGTGACGACTGATATGGTATAGTATTATAAGCGACGGTGCCAGATAAAGCTTTAATTTAGACGGGAAAATCAGTAAATTGTCCCACGCAACTATGATTTAATATATAATATATATAGATTTCCTATAACTTTGTAATATACTCTTATTTATTACGCATTTAAGCAACAAAAAATGACAGTTAAAGTAAAACAATAAATGAAAGTGCATTTTAGGAAATCTATTCGTAAATTGCACGTTTTCAACAACATTAATTGGTTTTTCTTTATCTATGTGAAAAATAAATAGGGATTATTTTTGTAGGACGAAAGGAATACTTAAATTTACTAGTGTATATTCCGCTCTTTTGCAATGAAAACAAACGATAAGATTTTATTTATTTATTTATTTATTTTTGTTTTGGGATGTAGAAAAAGACATATGGATAAACATAGAAAAAATAACATATGCTTTTTTTAATATACATTTACGGAAGAAATCTTCCTTACGTTGGTAATTACTCCCATAAGGCACATTTGCCTGAAAGTCGATAAAACATAGAAATCAAGCAGCGCAAATTATAATTGACTTCATGTAATCATCGAGCATAAAAATAAAAATAAAACTCGTTTTCTATCTTTGACTATTCTAATTAATTAATAATATTCATAATTATGTAAAAGTAATTAACTACACACATTATTATGGATTTATGTTATTATTATTATTATTTTTGAAAACTGGATTTTTATTATCTTAGAGAATAAGTTTCTTATGCCTTATCAAGAATTGAGAATAAAGTAAGTTTGTAATAGTTTATTATTTTCTCCGTAAAGCATATTATGCGTTGAAGTTACGCGTGACTTATGTAAATATGAATGGAATATAAAATACAAAGTTGATATCTATATATGCTTTCATACAAATATATCTGTACTAAAAGTTCCCACTAGGCATCCTATAATTCCCAACATTTTGGTATTTCTGTCCAAAGCTCTCGGTTTTTGTTAGTAGCTTTCGAAGAAAAAATAGCGTTATATCTAGTTCGCTTCTAAAAGCATTGATCGTTGGTGTTGTTTTGATCGGAAGAGTTGCAGAAAGATGGGAGAAAGGAGGGATGATAGGAATTATAATGAGAATAAGGGGTTCTTTTCTGACCTTGCTGGATATGGTGCTGGAGCCGGACATTACCCTCCATCCCATTGGGCATATACACCGCCACCGCCCGGTTATCCTTCTCCAGGGCATGGGTATTCACCTGTAGGGTATCCTCCTCCTGCTCCATACCCTCCACCTGTGTATCCTCCACCTCTTCCGATCTCTCCTTCGGGTTATCCCTATCCATCCCATTCTGGTAAGTCAATTTATGAATTTCTACGCTTGATTTATCGTGGATATCAACTCAGAAAAGTTACGTACAGGGGCCAAAAATGAAATGATCCTTCTTAAAATATAGACTTTTAATTTATGATAATTGTCAATTCTTGTGATAACTATTAGGTTCTCACTTGGGAGGGCTACTGGCCGGAGCTGCTGCGGCAGCTGCCTATGGAGACCACCATATGGGGTATGGCGGCTACCACCCCCACGGGGGCTATTTTGTCCCTCACCATGGGAGGTATAAGCATGGGAAGTTCAAGCATGGAAAATTTGGAAAGCGTTGGAAGCATCATCATGGCATGTTTGGGGGGAAGTTTAAGAAGTTCAAGAAATGGAAATAAATTGCATGGCCATGCCTTCTTTTTAATCAACTTTTCACCAAATATTTTCATTTCTTGCTTCATTAGTTTTTAGGCCGTTTGGATGTTTTCCACTATCCCTTCATATATGATATATCATACCTACTATTGTATTGAGTAGTAAGAATAATACAAATATTTATACTATATATTAAATACGTAGGTTATAGTCAATGTGTTTGGCAACTAATTTAAACTAGTTTAAATTCTAACCAAAGACACTTTTTTAAGTCGTTTGTATACCAAAATAATGGTTAATTTCCCTTAACTAGTAATCAAATTACGAAAAATGCTATTTGTAGAGAAGCATTCACAAATGCTATTTGTAAAGGTTTTCCTACAATTTGGTTTTACCATAAAAAAAAATGTTGGCATTCAAGGATTACTGAATTAGAATTTATATGTGAATCGAAGGACTCCAATTTGTTATTTAATTTGGATTTTAAAATCTACATGTAAGTTCTTAATTAGCTATAAGTGTTTGGTACTCCTAGTGTACTTTTTCCCCCAATGAGTAATGTTATATAGCATTACTAGTGTCCAGCAACAATTCATATGACATTATATAATAATTAGTTAAATCAAATGGTTCACATCATCTATCATTTAGTATAAATGATATTACCACAGAAACTAGTGCTCACATGGCATTATATACTAATTAGTAAATCAAATAAGTCACATCTTCATCTATCATTTAGTATCACTTCTATTGCCATATAGACTAGTATGCTACCAATAGGAAATTTTCTAAGGAGATAGATTAAGCTCTAAAAATAAAGTCTGATCGCACACAAATCTAACAAAAACAGTTCCACATTGCCACCTGAGCAATCATGCTTTAAAAATAGAACCTATCTATACAATTTTTCTAACAAACCAAAGTAGGCTACCTTTAATGTGCCCTCCCGCGTATGTAGCAGTGACATGGCAAAAAACTATGGGGTCCACCTAAACTTGTAATTCAAAATCAAGGAAAAGGTTTGACCCATCCGCACTCCCTCCCCCTCGATTTGAAGACAAAACGCAAAACCAACTTCGTCCCCTTCCTTCAACTGAAATCGACGACGCAACCTCTCTCCGCCGGCGCCGGAGTTGGCGCTGGCACGCCTAAACCCACAATGAGACCCCCTATTCGCTGGCTGCAGGAAAAGCCCTGTCTATCAAACCGCCAGCCCCTCTCTATATAGGCGCCGTCTAGCCGCGCAATCGACGCCGGTGCTCCACTTCGAAACTCTTTGCCCAGGTAAACACCCTTGCACTCACATCAATCTCTTATTTTATTTCTTAACTGTTATTCTTGAGACATGTAGATTTGTATTGTGGGATATCCTTTGGGAATACTCTATTTTTGGTTGAATTGGCAATCTTAAAGAGCTTGTTTGTAGGCATTTCTAGAGGTGCTAATTAGAAGCAGTGCTGTCAAAATTGATTCTTCGATCTCATTTGGAACAAATTTATTTTATCACCTTCAACCGTTTGGATGCAACACAATCTTCATAGCAAATTCTGTTTAAGATTCTTTAGATTGTGGCCATATATGAACTGTTGCATAGGTCATAGGTTTGTGCTCCATTTAATTGATCTAAAATCCTTTGATGACCAGGTTGAGTCAGTAATATTTGATTGGTGAATAAATTGTCAGCAGGAGAGATACTGCTACTAGTTATCTTTATATTTGCATCAGGGTATAGATTTTAATGAATTATTTGTCTTCATAGTATTTGAAACAACAGCAGTAAAGAAAGCTATACATAGAAAAGATTCTTTTGAATGGCTTACTTGAGATGCATATATTATTGATATGTATCAGGAGAGAGCAATGCTTTGGTTGATAAATGTACCAATGGCTTTGGTTTATGGCTTTGAGTTTTCTGCCATTTTGAGTGAGAGTTGCGATTCAAGTTGTTATCTCTCCAATGTGTAGAGCGTGGTCTTGTTTTCTACATAGAAAATGTTTATAGTGCAATCTCGTTTCCTGACTTTGCCTTTTCTCCTTTCTTTTTGAATGCAATTTAAGCAATCTTGTTAGGTTCGGCCATCATCAAAAAGCAAATCTAGGCTAAGGACATGACGTTTCACATATATCCTCGGCAAAGGACACAATATTAGTATCATTTGCAGAAAAACTAGAAAGCGGTCTACGTCTAGCTATCATGTATTAGTATTGTGTTGTAAATCTCTGTTATGAATATTGTGTTGTAAATCTTTGTTCACATTTCTATTACAAGCTTGTGAATTAATTGTAATATAAACAAGTACAATTTGTAGCTTCAAATCGTAATCTATGTTAATTTAGGCACCTTGAGTTTGCGGTATAACACAAATAATAGAATCATAAAATTCAGAAACATGAGAGACAATTTTAATTCATATATCTTAATAAATTTTTTGTAGCAATTTCAACAGAAGACACTCAAGAGTAGCAGTTTTAATTCATATATCTTAACAAATTTTTGTAGAAATTTTGACAGTCTCCTCGCAAATTGGATGTAACAAACAGTAAATATTAGAAACCCCGATTCCATTTGCTAAGAAGCTCCAATACATGAAATCATAACATTCAAAACATGAGAATAAATTATCTCCCTTCCACTTAACCCAAAGAAAAAGTATAAGTAATACAATAGGGGTTGCCCAATGCTAGCTACTTATATGCAAAAATGTAGGATGGATGACAAATTATCTACCTTCCACTTAGCCCACTGCAAAACATTAGTCATATACTATCAATCAAAACTAGTATTTTCCAGTGTGTTTGCCCAATGCTAGCTACTTTGCTAGCTACTTATCAACAAACATGTTGGAGGGCTGACAAATACATAATGGGCAGACAACTAGAAACAATGTTGTTGACACAAGGTTCATTCACCTGAAAGTCATGGGTCAATATAGGCATCAAAACGCAAAAGGGCACACACCAGCCATCGCCACAACATGTGCCTGTAGATTATAAAAGAAAGTCATAGTTAGAGGTGAGAACATGAATAATTTCAAATTATAGACAGATATCTGTAGAAATTTTTATAGTCTTCTCTATAAATCCGATTTAACCAACATGTAAATATCCCAATATGTTTGTTGAATTTACAAAACAAAGCATCAACGAGTAAAACAAATCAAATCTGAGACAAAAACTGTGATTCCATTCTTTTCTGCTATTTAATCCAAAACAATATAAACAAGAAAAGGAAAATGAAAATTACCTACACTCCCTCGCGGCTCTTCAGTAACGGGAGCAACTTCTATGCCAATTTCAGAGACGGATTCAGTTTCCATGGAAATGTTGGATCCTACATATATATATATATATATATATATATATATGTGAAATAAGATTAATAATCATGATGTCAAATTCTCGGAATATAATTGTTCCCACAAGTTGTTGAAAGCTCTTGAATTACGATAGTGATTAGTTTGCCTACCATTCATAAGAACATCAAGCACTCTTTTAATTTTCTGTGATTAATTTGCCTCCCATTCAAGCATTCACCAAGCATTCACAAGAACATCAAGCATTCATAAGAACATCAAGCTTTAGGTTAGTAATTAGTTTGCCTCCCATTCATAAGAACATCAAGCATTCTTTTAATCTTCTGTGATTAGTTTGCCTCCAATTCAAGCATTCACCAAGCATTCATAAGAACATCAACCATTAGGATAATGATTAGTTTGCCTCCCATTCATAAGAACATCTAGCATTCTTTACGAAATCGAACCACAAAATTAACTTCAAGTGAGCATCTAATTTGTCTAAGGATAAGCCATTAACAAAACTTTGATACAGGCAAAAACATTCTAAATTTGTCTAGGGATAAGCCATTAACAAATCTTTACTAGAAACTTTACTTAATCTAATCATTAACCAAAAAAACACACACACATACAAAAAAAAAAAAAAAACCCCGAGAGCCATTAACAAAACTTTACTAGAAACTTTACTTAATCTAATCATTCACCCAAAAAAAAAAAAAAGAGACAAGCCATCAAATATGTTGCCATTAGAGGCAAAAGTATATTCTAACCTTAGGGGTCAAAATTAAACTAGTAAAATGGTTAAAATTGAGATAACTGACCCAGCAAGAGATGGCAGTGGTACCAGAAAACGGACCTTTCTTCCAGGCCTCTCCGTTCGTCCAGTGATGGATGCTTTTACGGTGATGGAAGCAGCTTGTGGTCGCAAGTGGAGGTTTGATAGGTAGGACTTTCCCAGCGGTCAGCAAACCGGGGAGTCCCGTCATGAGTTTAGGGGCTCCGGCGTCAACTCCGGTGCCGGCGGAGAGAGGTCGCATCGTTGATTTCACCCTGGGGGCGGGGGGAGAGGGGGGAGTGGGTTCCGGGATCTGTCTTCAAATCGAGGGGGAGGGAGTGTGAGTGGGTCAAAGCTTTGTCCTGATTTTGAATTACAAGCTTAGGTGGGCTCTGTGTTTTTGCCATGTCACTGCCACATACGCAGGAGGGCACATTAAAGGCAGTCCACTTAGGATTTCTAGAAAAATTGCCTATCTATCTTGTTAGAAAGATTGAAAGGGTACTACCAATAGTCCTCTAAGCATTATTCTTTTCCATATTACTAATGTTTTACACGTAGTTGCCACCTCAGTAAATTATCCTTGTGTCACATTCATGATTCCAAGGCAGAAAAGAAAGCAAAAATTAATAGGTCACTATTTGTACGTAGAGTGTGAATTCACACACACCCCTAAAAGTTATTCTTTAAGTGAAGATGAGAGAAGGAACATTTAAGTAAATACATAATACATGGAGGTGTGTACAAATTTTGTACTACAGATCTCCCATAAAGATAGTTTGGAAAGCATTTTTTCATAAATTAAGGAATAATAGGTACTGTAGTTAGAAAATTTAATTTTACTTTTTTTTTCTACATATAACTTTAGGTCATTAATTGTTTAAAATATTTTCAATGCAAAGGTAGTTCAATAACAATAATATTAATTAGAGACACATATAGAAATGAAATATTAATTACATATTCAATATGGTAATTAGACTATATTTTTTTTAGACGGACAAAAATGGATTAACAAAATATCTTTGTGGGACGGAAGTAGTAGATAAAAGCAACTCCAATGCAAAGTGGTAGTCATAGGGAAACGTGACAATTGACAAAAGAGATGCACACTATGTTTAGGTAGCATTAAATTACCTTATTATTACTAGCAATGGAAACGTATAATTAACACAGATAATTAAGAATGATTCTAAAATTACAATCAAAAGTTCCATTTAATGTTCTCCTCTCGGTGGCCGCTAGACATGAGCAGCGGCATCGAAAGAGAGGAGATGTGCAACTCAAAGCAAGGAGGTTGCATACAAGGACTTCCAGAAATAGCAAGGAAGGACAAAAAAGGCATTAGATCTGCCTGAAAGATGTACAAATGAAGAAACAGCACGTATGGCATAAAGGTCACCTGGTAATCTCAAAGAGCACATATGGCATAAAAGGTCACCTGGTAATCTCAGTACCAGCAAGCAGTTAAACTAAACCTGCAACAGAAGAGTTTTATGTCTTCTACAAAAATTCTAATCAACAACTTTCAAACTTCAAGGGATGTAAAAAGACCTTGCCATTTAATTTAAGTTATAATTTGTAAATCTATATAGCGACCTTAAGTCCGTAAAAGGAAATACAGTTAACCATGATATCTTATAATCCAGAACCAGAGGTGCACCAGTAAGCTATGTTGCCATGAAAACATATTAGAAAATGGCCTAGAAGTTTCACTACATCATAATCAGACATTGAAGATTCAGCATCTCGTGGAATCTTGAAAGAAATTGGAATATTTCAAACTCAGATTCCATTTCATATTTGGCTTCTCCAAACTATTAACTCTTTCATGCAAGATTCAGTAAAAAATTGATAGCAAGCACGGAGATGTTCATGTGTGGAGATGTAAATGCAAGCAATAAACAAACAAGTCTTCATAACAAGAAGCCAGCAACATGACCAAAAAAAAGCCTCATTCTGAACAAACTTGCAGATCAAAATTTTAGAATTTTAGCATTCATCAATGTTGTCCTGGAAAAGGACAACAGTTAAAGTTCCTCCTTTTTTCCCCAAAAAAAAGAAAAAAAAAATACATAACAGGAAATAAACAAGAACCATGTTTCTAATTCTTCTTTTCACCAGCCTCTAGTTTTGGCTTTTTAGCGGTAGCCTGAGAATACAAAAAGGTGCCGAGGATTGCGATTGCTGATCCAAGTGCATTCAATGGCCTAACTGGATTCCTGAAGACCAAAACAGTAGCAACAATTACAACCACTCTCTTCATAGTGTTCCCAACTGAGAATGTGAGAGGGCTAATGTCATCAAGTGCTTGGTAGGACGATTGATTATATAGATGATAAAACAATCCAGATACCATCACCCATAGGTAAAATTTAGATGGTTCAATAGCAGCCAAAGCTTTATGATATCCGGCAACCCATTGAGACCCCTCCACAAAAACAGCCACTGGAAACAGATAGAGTAATGAGAGAATACTAATCCAACCATATAAATTCAATCCATCAACTTCCTTGAAGTTCTGCAAACTCTTTTTCGAGTAAATATTTCGAAGTACAAATCCAACATTGCTTATCATAGCACCCCACAAACCTCCGAAATTGAAGGAAACCTCAGTTACAGCAGCCAATGAGCAACCAAAAACAATTGGGAGAATTGAAAGCCAAACTTTTAATGGATATGAATCACCAAGAAATGAAGAGAACACTACTGAGAAAACAGGCTCTGCAGACTTAATTACATGAGTGAAGGAAACCGCCACTTTCGAGAATGAAACACATGCTGAAATGTGACCTATAGTGTGGAAGAGTGCAGGTCCCAGAAGTGCTATAATAAATGACTTATTGATTTTTGGGCAAGGTTGAAGCTTCAGAGTCCAGAGAATAAACATCCAAACAGATCCAACAAACAATTGAAATGATGCCAGAAGCCAGGGAAATGGGAAAACATTCAATACCTTCTTATTGTAAATGTTGAAAACAATGTTCTGAAAATACCATAGACCGAAAACAAGAGCTAGTTTCAGGGTCTTGTTTGGCTTGGACACTTCAATTTCCCCATCTGGAGTGGTTCCTTGAGAGGCATCAGAGGCCGCTCTGGATGAAAATCTTGAAGAAATCCCAAAAGGGGATGTCAATACTTTTCCAAAATCCGATCTTGATGTGGAGATCTGGCACACTGGTTCTTGAGAATGCCCAACCAGGAATCCATGATTAATAATATTTGAGGTAGCATTTCTTAATGGATGATAGGGAAACTGCAGATTCGTGTGTCTGTTCACAAGATTTGGATCCAAAAGTGAACCCTTTATGGGATATTTATGGCAGGTTTTGGAGAAAGTGACATTTGAGGAAGGAAGAAGATTCAAAGATAACATTTTTAGATAAAAGAAGTCGAAGTTACAGGGATTACCACACAGAAAACCCAGAAATTTGAAGAGCGAAAGAGTTGGCTCCTCTATATCAATTAGTAGGTTTAAGATTCGAGCTCATTTTTCGATTTTACATTTTTTTCCTAAAAAAATCCTTTTCTCTCGAGTTGGTAGCTGTAGTACATATTTGAAGAATTGTCTAAGCCAGACGCACGTGTCTAGAAGGGGTGCTGAGATGATGCCGTTTAATACATAAACTTATGATTCCAAGAAAATTAAAAAAAAAAAGAAAAAAATGGAAAATCTGATTGGTGGTAGATTGGTGGGTGGTAAGGTAAGATTTCGCCCAAATGATGGTATTGGACTCAAGTTCGTTGAAATTTTGTAAAAAGATATATTAGGTTTTATAAAAAGTCTTATCCTGATGTGGTAAGAATATAATAAAATAGCCTCATATTGTGTGGGGTTGTTTTTTTTCTTAGATTTGTGCCGAATAAGTGATCTAGTTTTGTAGCCGGACCCCAAGCTTGTTAGAGGATAGTGACGGAAAAAGAAGCTTGTCGTGATCTACCGTCACATATGCCATAAGATGCTTATTATGTAGTATATTAGATGACAATACTTCATATAAGCGTTTTGCATCATATATTTGGTGATAAATCATTTTTAACAAAGCAACTTTATTAGAGCAAGATGAATGCAGGGTGGAAAAACCCAAATTAGAGTTTTCCACCCCACAAATCCAAATAATATTCGGTGAAGAGGGGAGGGGGATAATGTCATATTTAAGGGGAATTAGGTAAATGAGGTGTTAAATTTATCCCCTCATTTACCCATTTATGCTGACTTTTCTTGACTTACAAATTCATGCTTAAACTAATTAAATTTTGACAGATATCTAATTTAAATACTATCCCCTTAGTTTTTTCTAAATATTATTTGCAAATAGATTCCGATCTCCCCCAACATTAATTATGTTGTTAAACACTTCTTCTTTCTAACACAAAAGGATAGAAGAAATTTTACGAGGCAAAAGCCTTTCATATTTTACCTTACATCCAAAATAGCAAACACACTGACACTCGCATCTGATCTTTTTTTGAAGCTTGCTAGAGATGTGGTTAGTTAAATTTAACTACACCAGTGTAGATGCTTTTAACAAAATACGATGAGTTTGAATAGTTGTCGAGAAATCTCAACACAAAGGTACATTTACTTTTTCTCATTCTATATTTGTGCCAATTTCTTAAAAGGGTTAATTTCACAAATCGCCCCCAACTTTTGAGTTAAGTCTCAATTTCGTCTTCAACCTTTATTAAGACACACCACAGCCCCAACCTTTGATAAATATGCACAAATCATCCATTTTTACATTATTCCAAGAACTTTTTAACAAAAGGACGATTATACCCTTACAACTTTTTAATTTTTTTAAAAAATATTTAAAAATAATAAAAAAATTAAAACCAACACCGCTACCACCCTCCCCCTCGGCCAGAGTTCCGACGGCCGACCTGCCAGTCCATTCCAGCATCGTTGGTGCTGCCAGAAAACGCCGGCATTTCCTGCCGTTTTCTTGTAGCACCAACGATGCTGGAAATGGTAGCGATTTCACTGTCATTTCTTGCAACATTTTTGCTTCCAAATGGGGGGATTCACCCTCCCCATTCGTGCTGCCAAAATGGCAGCACAAATGCTGCCGGAAATGACAGCGATTTTGCTGCCATTTCCGGCAACATTTACACTAAGAAATGGTGGGTGAATCTCCCCATTTCACTGTCAGAAATGGCAGCAAAAGGGGAGGGATTCACCCCCCCATTTCTGGCAGCATTTTTGCTGCCAAATGGGGGTAAATCTTCCCTATTTTCTGCCATTCTGGCAGCAAAATAGGAGGGATTCACCCCTTCACTTGTGCTGCAGTTTTCTGGCAACACCAACACTTCCGGAAATGACATCGATTTTGCTGCCATTTTCAGAAGGCAGCAAAATGGTTATGGCAGCAAAAATACTGCCGGAAATGCTGTTGATTTCGCTGCCATTTTCAGTAGCATTTACACTAAAAAATAGGGGGTGTTCGCTGCCGAAAATGGCAGCAAAATGAGGGGAATTCATCCCCCATTTGTGGTACCAGCTGCCATTTTCTGGAAGCACATGACAGTGATTTCGTTGTCATTTTCGGCAGTATTTTTGCTACCTTTTTGCTGCCATCCCTTCCCCCTATTTTGCTATCGAGAATGACAGCAAAATTGGGGGGAGGGGGGAGGTTTACCCCCTATTTTGTGTTGCCATTCCGGCAACTAGAATTGCCGGAGGGGAGAGAGACTTCGGGTGGGGGTGGGGGTGGGGGTGGGGGCGGGGCGGGGCGGTTGGGGTTGGGGTGGGTCTGTTTTTTAGTTTGTTATTATTTTTAAAACCTTTTTTAAAAAATTAAAATATTTAAGTGTATAATCGTCATTTTATTAAAAATTTTATGGAACAGTAGAAATAGGGATGATTTGTGTGTATTTATTAAAAATTGGGGGTTGTAGGGTGTCTTAAAAAAGGTTAGGGACGAAACCGACTCTTAGCCTAAAGGTTGAGGGCAGTTTGTGAAATTAACCCTTCTTAAAATTCTCATTATCCAAACTCCTCCTTATCCCTTATTTGTCATAAAATTCGTCGGAATTAATAACTTCAAATCCCGTTTCACTACTACATGAGCCGTATGCTCATAAACGAACATATCATACTACTGGGGTCTTTTCTCCAGAGATTTTGCAAGATAACTAACTTCTAATTTCAATTTCTCATAAACGAACATATCATCTTTCTTCTGCTCAACACTCTGTAATTCCAATTTCTTTAGCATACATTTATTCACATGCATGTAAATTTCAAATTAGGATCATCCGCTCTTCCCAATTTGCGTAACTATATTCTTCGTCAGTTGAGTACAGAAGGGAACCCATTATTTCCCTTGAACTCAAAGATTACTAGTGATTTTAAGAAAGGGGATGTGAAAAATGCCCGCAGGCTATTTGATGAAATGCCTCAACAGAATTTGGTGACTTGGAACTGCATGATTTCTGGATACGTCAAAAATGGGATGATACGCGAGGCTCGTGAAGTTTTTGATTTGATGCCAAGTAAGAACATAGTTTCTTGGACCGCGATGCTAAGCGGGTATGCGAAGAATGGAAGAGTAGACGAGGCAAGGAACTTATTTGATGCAATTCGATATAAGAATGTGGTGTGCTGGAATTCTATGATTTCTGGGTATATACGTAATGGGAGATTAGAGGGTGGTAGGGCATTGTTTGATGTGATGCCGGTGAAAAATGATGTGTCTTGGGAAATTATGATTGACGGGTATTTCCAGTATGGGTTTGCGAACGAAGCCAAGAAATTGTTTGCGATCTCTCCCAATAAAAGTTTGTATCTTTGCAATGCTATGTTGGCAGGTTATAGTGAAATAGGGTGCCTTGACGAGTCAAACAATTTGTTTATGAGAATGTGTAAACGTGATTCGGCTTCTTGGACTAATATGATAACATGTTTCTTCAGATTGGGGGACATAGAAGGAGCAAGAAAATTGTTTGAGGAGATGCCCATGCCCAAGAAGGATGTAGTGGCTTGGACTGCAATGATTCGAGGTTATTTGAATTATAAGAAGATACATTTGGCACTACAATTATTCAATAAAATGCCAGAGAAAGATATTATTGCATGGAACTCAATGCTTATTGGCTATGTTGAGAATGGAAAATTACGGGAGGCTCTTCATCTATTCATGAAGATGCCACGGCGGGACATAGAATCATGGAATTCTATACTATATGGATATGTACAACAAGAAGATATGAACGGCGCTTGTATATTCTTCGAAGGGATGCCTAGGAAGGATGAAACATCATGGAACACACTGATTTCTGGATATCTCGGTGTCGAAGCATTGGTTTTGTACATTAGGATGTTGCATAATGGAATTAAGCCAAAACAGGTAACATTAAATACTTTGATATCTGTTTGTAGTGTTCATGCAATACAGGGGTTTGGAAGAGGATTGCATGACTTTGTGATAAAGTCAGGTTATGAAATTGACAGAATGATAACAAGTTCATTGATTTCCATGTATTCTAGATGTGGCTTCATAAGTGAAGCTTATTTGGTATTTGAAAGGATGACGAATCGTGATACTGTAGTGTGAAATGCCATGATTGTGGCACAATCATATCATAATTCTGCAAGAGAAGCCTTTAATCTTTTTTCTTGTATGATTCAAGCTGGATCAGAACCTGATCATGTTACGTTTCTTGCACTTCTGACAGCCTGTGCTCATTGTGGGCTGGTCAGCTAAGGCTGGGAATACTACAGTTTAATGGAGCACTGGAATCTAATCCCTAGACCAGAGCACTATGCCACCCTGGTTGACCTTCTTGGTAGATCAGGCTTGCTTGCTGAAGCTTTTGAATTAGTCAAGAAATTGCCTGTGGATCTTCCAGCATACGCTTGGGAAACGCTGCTTAGTGCTTGCAGAGTTCATGAAAACTTTGAATTAAGCAATTTTATAGCTCAGAAACTTCTACGCTCACAACCTTCTAATGTTGAGATGCATCTCTTCAATCGAATATCTATTCTATGCAGGGGATGTGGAAGGATGCAGCGCATGTTAGAGCTATGTTGAAGCGACAAAAATTGAAGAAAGAGTTGGGATGTAGCTGGATCGAGATAAATGGTCACGTCTCTTGCTTTTCTTATAATGACAAATCTCATACTAGAGCAAAGATATATACAGAGAGTTTGAGAGTCTTGCTGTACTTATTGAGGATGGGATACAGATGCACTGAGGCTTCTTTTTCAGTTCTGTCTAAAAAGATCTCTATTGCATTATCTCATGGGCTTATTTTTGTCAATAAAGAATAATCTAATGCATCTGCGAAGAGTTTGGATTTATTCAGAAGTCAATTATGTGAATGCGGAACGGGTTCTTATGCAGTGATTATTTAAGCTTCAGCAAATGTTTGTGTAAAGCTTGGTTCTTGGCAAGAAGGCTCCGGGAGCTTTGCAAATAAAATGGATAATTTCAGATGCTAAGTGTTTTTGGGAGTGTGCTAGGTGCTGGCAAGTGAAGGAGACAAGTTTTTTTTTTTTCTTACACACCCGTATGCAATATAACAGGTCAAGTGCTTGTTTCTCCATCATAACTAATGCTTCTTTCTTTCACCCATAATGATTAGAATCACTTGTGCAAATCAAAATTGGCGCATAGTGTATCTTCTACACCCCAGCCCCTACCTTAATAATGGTAGTAAAAGATAGATTTGTGTTTTGCTGGCTCCTCATATTTAGTAAAACACAGATTTGTGTTTTGCTGGCTCCTCATATTTAGTCAGTTTTTATGGCCGCCATTTTGCAACTTGAGGCTTGAGCTTACATTTTTCTTGATTGCTGATGTTTCAAGAAATTTATTTCTTCAGGTGTTTACTAAGGGTTGCTCTTACTGTGTGAGGAAGCGTTTGAAGTTTTCTGATAGCTCAAGAGTTCTTCATATGAGTGAAGAATTTCGGTATAGTTTTCTTCTCTTTACTGCTTTCTAAACACATTGAATTTCTTCTTCAGTCCTCTGTTTTGTCAGCAAGCCATAAGTTGTTTATCTTGATTTGGACTATATTGCACGGAGAAAGGCTCCTGTAGCCTCACAAAGATACACACAGCTGCTGCAAAAAAACGCCGTTGGAAGTTTGAATTGCACTGGAGTACCAAGAGTTTGTTTTTGCAGGCCAAATCAAGTTCTTTATACATGCCGATCCGTCCAGTTTCTTTAAAAATCCAAAGACTTAAGATAAAGTTTTGTTTCCTCAATCTTTTCTAGCCAATACAAATACATCTATTACCGTTATTTATGTATCAGTTGTGACAATTACCACATTCCCTGGATTCCAAAAAAGAAATATATTACGCATTTGTTTGGAGCTTTATCTCGAGGGTTTTACACCAACTCATTAACCCACAGCTAATGTACGTAGCAATGCATATAAAATTAGAGGACTGAGTAATCCATTTTCTAATATTGTGAAGAGGATTCTGAACAGATCAATGGCTTGTCAAATTCCCTTCAGAAGGAGGTCAATGAGTTTTCCCCGCCCTGATGGCTATTGTGGCCTCGACTATTCTCATGATCCGTCACAACCACACCCACTGGCTCGTGTTGTTGACCCTCGTGAGAAAAATTCGTGGTATGGGCACTGGTGGATGTAGTTCTCACCATCGAAGCTGTCCTCACAATAGAACCCCTCGTGATCGGACTGTCTTAGGCCCAAAAGCAAGCTTTCATGCATGTGTAGAGGTAGGTTAGGATCCAAAATATCCACGGAGAGCCAAGCAAGGTGAACGGAATAATGGGAAACCATGGCTGGGAGTTGTTTGGCAAGAAAACATAGAGTGAGAAAAATCCCACCTGTTGTAACACATAGGCAGAGAAGGGAAGATATCAAAGGAAATGCCTCCTTCCCTTCCATCCTCCATTCTTCACAAGGAATCCCTCTCTCTCTCTCTCTCTCTCCCCCCCCCCCCCCGATTTCTTGATTTGAGATGCATGTATTCAAGAATTTCTCCTCTACCGTCTCTTCTAGTATGTTTGTTTTTGTTGATTTGAGAAGCATCCATTCAAAACTCTTTATATGCAAAATCATTTGCATCTTTGTTTATTGGGTTGTGTTGAGCAACCGATGTGAAGGGTGGATGCAATCTTTTAGAAAGAAACAAGGGGAGCATTGAAAATGAGTGGTAGTACTAGTTTATGATGTTCAAATGAAAAGATTTGACGATAATCCCTTCTTGTTGAAACAGCCAACAATTGGAAGATATGTAGAGATTAAGGAACCATTCATCCGGGGACAAAAAATCCAACGACGTTGATTAGAAATTACTCCTATATTCCCGTAAAAAAAGAAAAAATAGTCCTATATTATTTTTGAGTTGATAATAAAGTCAATTGTTATGATATAATAAGTTGTTATGCTGGTGGTAAGAACACTTTAAATGTCGGGAAAAAACTTAAATTTGGTCCCTCAGTACTAAGAGCATTTCAAATGTTTGTAAATAATGTATAGGGGAAAGGAGTGTAAACACGGTCCGGCTACGGAAAAGGGCCTTTCCTTTATGGAGATGCCTCCTACCACATGGTCCCCTGTTATTGGGCCCCCTGATTCCCCTAATAACAGGGGGTCATATGTGCATGTGACCTCTCCCCACCTCTTTTTAGAATGTCTCGTATAAACAAGTCATGTTTAAGAGTTTGAGGGTGTCTCTATACTAGAACACCCTCTCTCACATAATGTTAGGGTGTCGTATGAAACCATGTGTGGTTGTGAAAAAAATAGATGGAAACACCTTCAAGTTCTTGAAATTTTTCTAGGGAATAAAACCACCCCCTTTTAGCTTTTTTCCCCTGCGCCAAGTTGTCTAAATTTATGTCATTTATCAATAAGAAAGTGCCATGTCGGTTTTTAATGGGACAAAAAATGGTTGTAATCTTTACCCTATTTCAACTAACTATATTTTCACTCGTGTATTACTTAAAAAGATACTAAATCAAATTATATCTTAACATTAGTAAGAAATGTTAAGCGGGGATGGGCACGAAGATAGGGCAAAAAAAATTTTGATTGGTAGAGTAACGAGTATAGCATACTCGATCTAGACCCGGCCTGGCCTGATCCATTACTATTCTTAGATATCGAGAAATCAAATATTTTAGAGCTTGTTTGATACTTTTTATTTTTGTAATTTATGAATCCACTTATCATGATTTAACTGTTGATTTGACATCTACTGAACAAGCACAACACATTTTAAATTTTAAATAAATCTTTACCACTCATTATAAATTCTCTTTATAAATTGATTTTATAAATATAACCAAACGGGTCCTTATTTTTCTCTGCAGCAATACTGTAATGAAAATTTTGTAAACTATGAAACGTTAGTTAAATCATATTTATCCAAGTTTATTATATACAAAAGAAATAAATAACTACTCAATTTAAAAACACATAAAAATTAACTAAAATGAAAACATCAGTTAAAAAGTAGTTTAATCCAAATTAGTAAATATTTCTTACATAAGATATATATACATATATAAATTTAAAAAATTTCTAATTAAAAAATCAAAAAACCTTTGAATATTGATAAATCAATCAAAATACCCAAGATGATAAGATATATATATATATATATTAGTATAAGATAAGATATACATGAGTAAATTACTCTATAAAATTAAATAGCTCATTTTCAAGTCTCATTTATGAATAGATTTACTTAGAGAATATTCTCTTCTTATTTCAATTTTCAGTTTGAATTTTTATTAATTTTTTTATTTTTGAATTGGGTAAATTTAATGAATACTCACCAAATTTTATAAATATAACTACTAACTCACCGAACTTTGACATGTAGTTACTAACTCACTGAACTTTGAACAATGTTCAGCATCTATCACTGTCTTAACCGCTATTTGCATAAAGTTAACGGTGCTATTGACGTGGCTAATGGTTATATTTTAAAAGTTACTGGATATTCACTATACTTTATAAATGTAACTATTAATTCACCAAACTTTAGAAATGTAGTTGTCAATTCACTGAACTTTCATTTGTAACCAAAAGCCTACTGAATTCTAGAAAATATTTGCCATCCGCCACTTATATGAATGCAAACCATTCCCTTATTTCTTTTTATTCTTTTGTACGCTTTATATTATATTCTTGTATTAGTATTTGTGTTGCGCTATGATGCCATGAAGTTATATGTGTTATACTCAATTGACGTTTTCATGTGTTTTTGTAATAATAACAAAAGGAAAAATGTAATATAAAGTCTACAAGAGTAAAAGCAAATAACGGAATGGTTTTGCATTCACAAAGTGGCGGATGGCAAATATTTTCTAGAATTCAGTAGGCTTTTGGTTACAAATGAAAGTTCAGTGAATTGACAACTACATTTCTAAAGTTTGGTGAATTAATAGTTACATTTATAAAGTATAGTGAATATCCAGTAACTTTTAAAATATAACCATTAGACACATCACTAACACCGTTAACTTTATGCAAACGGCGGTTAAGACATTGATGGATGGTGAGTATTACTACAAGTTCAGTGAGTTAGTAGTTACATATCTAAGTTCGGTGAGTTAGTAGTTACATTTCTAAAGTTCGGTGAATATTTATTAAATTTACCCTTTTGTAATTCAATATTAAAGTTCGTGACCAAAAAATGAAAACTAAAAATAGTAAAGAAAACATGTCTTAAAAATTTTATCTTAATTATTTTTACACTAAAAATTTCTTTTATTGCACGAATTTTTTATTGTATTAAAGGTCTTCAATATTTGTCTACTAATGTAATTACATCCTCAAATTTTCTTTTACATTCTTATCATAATTTTGCCAACTAATTATTCACAATGATATTGGCTTATATTCAAATATCATGTAAACTTGATTTAAAATTAAATAAAACATAAACATTCTTCATTTTATTAGCGTCAAACAATTTTTTTCCTCTTGTAAGAACTCTTTAAATGAACAACATCATAATAGATGAAACTTTTTTTTTAAATTTTTTTGCAATCAGATGAAACTTGTTGATTGCTAAAAGATTGCAACACACACACACACCCACACATACATAGATATATATATATATATATATATATACAAGAAAATAATTAATCTATGAGATAAAAGAGATAATCAGATATAAGGATAAGTATTATATTTCACACAGAGAAAAGGGAGGGAATTGGAGAGATTGAAACGAAATTAAAGGGAACAAAACTCTAATTCCCAAAGCAATAAGCCACCAGATAAGGAAAAGAGAGAAAAAATCTAATAAAGAGGAAAGACAATCAGATAAGGAAAGAAGGAAAAAATTTTGAAAAAGTACTATATATTAGATTTACAAAAAATGAAAATAATAAGATAACCCACATGAATGACCTAATGATATAAAATATATGCATTATCCCCCCAAAAAAGCATTTTTGGGGAGAAAACTACTGTACAATTGTACTGTAGACTAATTTCCCATTAAAAATATATAGACGTGAATTTTTAAAAAATTCAAAATCTATAATCATACTTTCCCATTAAAATTTTCACCCTGCACATTATTTGAAAATGTTCCCCCATGAAATTTTCCTCTTAGGTTTTTACCCTTAACTTTTTCCTCCAACATTGGAAATGCTTTAAGTTATACAATATTAGGGCAAAAACCCTACAGTTGGGTGTGGAAAAACCCAGAAGAAGGGTCAAATTTTGTCCTTCATTTGAGTTTTTCCGCCTCTATTTTCCCCTTCACATTGAAGTACTATGTATATCTAAGTTGCTTTGTGGCTTAGCATAATGAGCATATATGTGAGGTGAATTCACCTCGAGGCCGCTTGTTTCACATGCGAGTTTCACTCAACTTATAATTATATCAGAAAAAGTCAACAAACAATACCAAATCTTGCATTACGTAAGGTAACTCATGTAGAACACTTCTATCTTGTTTTCAAGCTGGAAATCGCGTGAATCGAAAAAAAATGTGCATTTTGTAGTATTGTTGTAAAAAATAAAATTAATTTTTGAGGATTTGAACTAATAAGAAGAGTCACATTTTACGGTTTTAATCGTAACTCTTTAACTTGTATGTTGAATTGCAGCTGAAAAAACAACGTTAGTTATTTAGAAGAGTTAAAACTCAGTAATTATTAAAACAAAGATCTGGTTTAAGAAAAGAAACAAAGATCCCCTTTGTAATATAAACGAATTTTACAAAAAGAAAAAGTTCCAAAATATTGTGGTTCAACGAGGACCATCCGTATATTTTTCTTGATTGGATGTATCATGGTAACTTTTTCAGTCAGATGCACTTGATTTTTCCCAGTAAAAATGCACATTCATGCACAACTGTGGCTTATGATTTTATATTTCCGATCATTTTACGTTAAATTCTTCACACTACGATGCTAAGCTTTTGTTCTCTTTCAAATTTTACACGCTTGCACGCCCAATACAGTAACAATCTCCAGGACTTTTCCGTTTATGACGAGTTAAACTCCTGCAAATCCACTAAAGATCTTCCGATCTCAAATCCATGCTTTTATCATCAAAAAGAGCTGTTCTCTTATAACCCAACAAATTTTTTACTCCAAAATCATTTCTTTATCTGCTTCCAGATTAAAATGTACAGATTTCAGCTACATTTATACCCTGTTAGTGCAATTATCTGACCCCGATGTATTCGTGTATAATGATGTTATTAGATATTTTTCAGGTTTAAGGAATAAGGAAAGTTCTTTAATTGCGTTGATTTTGTGTAGAGACTTGTTTGACAGAGGCCTGTCTGGCGATAACTACACCTACCCTTTTGTTCTGAAGGCATGCGCCCAGCTGTGCGCGTTGAGAGAAGGGGAAATGGTGCATGCCTATGTTATAAAATCTGGGTATGTAGTGGACTTGTACGTGGTTAACACCTTGATGAGGTTATATGGAGTCTGTGGGAGAGTTATGGATTTGAGAAAGGTGTTTGATCGAAGTCCTCAATGGGACTTGGTTTCTTGGACTACCTTGATTCAAGGGTATGTGGATAATGGGTTGTGGCAGGAAGGGGCTAAGGTTTTCTTCAATATGTGTGAAGCGGGATATCGAGCTGACAAGAAGATGATGGTGGTTGTGATTTCTGCTTGTGCTAAATTGAGGGATTTGAGCTTGGGTAGGAAGCTGCACGAGTATATATGCAATCAAGGGATCAGTTATGATGTTTATGTTGGGAACTCATTGGTTGATATGTATTTGAAGTGCGGTGATAGTGAATCTGCTTGCAAGGTTTTTGATCAAATGCAAAGGAAAAATGTGGTTTCTTGGAATTCTATGATATCAGGGCTGGCAGAGAGCGGGGCTTATGAAGAAGCCTTGAGGGTGTTCCAGAAAATGCAGAGAAAAGGGGTTGAGCCTGATGAGGTTACTTTAGTTGGTGTACTCAATTCATGTGCTAATCTTGGGGTACTTGAATTGGGCAAGATGGATGAGCTTATGTGGATAGGAATCAAATCAAAGTGAACAGTTTTATTGGCAATGCTCTTATCGATATGTATGCTAAGTGTGGAAGCATAGATAATGCACTCTGCATATTTAAAGGTATCAAGCGTAAAGACGTTTATACATATACTTCTCTTATTTCTGGATTAGCCATGCATGGAAAAGGGCATATGGCACTTAATCTGTTCACTGAGATGTGTGAATTTGGCATACAGCCAAATGAGGTCACCTTTATTGGCGTTCTAACAGCATGCTGTCATGCAGGACTTGTGGATGAAGGCAATAGGCATTTTGCAGAAATGTCCGAGTTGTATAACATAAAACCTCAAACTGAGCACTATGGCTGCATGGTCGACCTCTTGGGCCGTGCAGGGTTAATAAGTGAGGCCACTGAGTTTGTCAAAAGCATGCCTATCGAGCCTGATGTGTTGACCTGGGGATCCCTGCTTGGAGCTTGCAGGATCCATGGGAAACTTGATATTGCAGGAAGAGTAATGAAGAAGCTTGTAAAGGTAGATCCTGAAGAAATTGGCTCACACGTACTCATGTCAAACATATATGCTTCTCAAAAGAAATGGAGGGATTCATTTCTTCTGAGAAAAAGAATGAAGAAAGGTAAACTGAAGAAAATTCCTGGATGCAGCTCAATCGAATTGGATGGCAGGGTTTATGAATTTCATCGGGGGGATAAAGCACACTCAAAATCAAAAGAAATATATGTGCTGCTCGACATGATGAAACATCACTTAGAGGACACAGAACACTTGACAGATGATTATGTATATTTCCAATAGACATTGAAGCACTACATCCTGCTACAGATGTATACATTTATCAATCTATTTTTGCTGTACAATTGTGCATTTTGGTAGAACTTTGACTGCATGTTTATACACGCTGCCAGATTGGATAATGAGCTAGATCTTAAATCTTTTCTTATATACAATTCAGTTAATCCGTGCTTTTGTTAGAAAGAAGGATACTTATTTTGCTGAAACAGAAAGGGCTCCCCGCCCACCGCCACATGGGTCGTTATTGGTCATTTTATACATGACAAGAAAAGGTTTGCAAAGGCTATATTGATCATCGTTTTGTTCTTAATCAAATAAATTTGATATGCAGATAATTGTCAGTTTAAAACCTACTCTATTGTATCTTAGGACAAGTTTTTGGATGCAGTAGGTGGCCGTGGGAAAAAGGCTAGGCTATTTAAGACAAAACTTAATGCATTCTTAAGTAATTTAAAATCAACTTGTGACAGCAACTCTGATAGTGAAATAATAATATATTATCATTAACTTAATTATAAAACTCATTAGTAGAAATCGCTAAGATCAATTAAAAGCTACAATGAAGATTTAGTCTAATCAATTTTATAATATGAGATTTATTATATCATGTTAGGATCACTTCTACGAAATAATACTAAGGTGTGAAATCAAAAGAAATTAAAAAAATAAATAAATAATTACTTGAAGAACTGATATGTTGGGTTTTAAATTCTACTTCAGGTTTGATTGACCAATCGGTTAAATTGATTTAGAGCTAAGTAACGGTCAACGATATGCAAACACGATGCAGAAAAGAACTTATGGAACTCACACTCAACAACATATTGGAAGGATCTACGAGTCCAAGATAGTAAATAATAATTGAAACCACCAAAAATCTCGAGGAATCTAGCTAGCAATACAAGCTGCATCCCATGTCTATTCTAAGCCCCGATGAACAGAACATCTAAATACTACAAGGAGTGATGCCCCTCAAATACACTATGTACTAGACCCATGAAAAATTTCAGTTCTGTCAGGGCAAAACTGAATAAGCAACTAGTGAAACTGATTTGAATAATAAACAATCTAGGCCAAGCACAGATCACTTGTTCAAAATCTAAAGCCATAGTGAATGACAGAGCGTTGTTAGAATTGGCAGCCGTTTCAGCAAGAAGACAGCCAGCTGCATCTTAAAGATTAATTTTGAATCAGTTTGACCTTAAATATTGTACCATCTTTGAAAATAACGTCATAAGTTTTCATGTTTGAAAACCGCCCTTGGAATTTACTCTTTGTAGATCGGAAGAGCACACGTCATTGACATGTAGTACAGCTGATATCCCATGGTTGTGATGCAAAATCTGTAATTTTCTTTTGCTGGCATAGGAAGATCAAGTAAAATTTGTCTCCACGATGCCGAGCCCTCAGATCCCCAGTTTCAATTCCATTCCTGATATCTCTAACAGTCCACACTCTTTGTCCCTCTCAGGCACGCACAAGTCTGTGCATTCGGCTGGCTCTCTAGCTGCGGCATGGCCAAAGAAACTCAGTGACTTTATCTTAAGAGGAGGCAGTCCATTGTCCAAGAATGCAGGCCTCACTGAACCGAATCTCCAGGAGTTCAATAGAAGAAATGGAATTCTTGAAACAAGGTACTCTAAGTGCAGCCCTTAAAGGCCTAACGGATTTTTCCCTTGTTATCAGTAGAGAGAAATTGTCAGGGGGAAGTCCTGGAAGAGAAAGCCAGGCAGGAACTCTTTTCAGTTCTGGTTCTAAATCAAGTTTTGCGGTCAGGTTGCAAAGATGGAGCACTTCTTGGTATACTACCATAGACTATGAAAAACCTTCATCATCAAGTTTGTTTTGGAGTAAGAGTTCCAGGCAAACTCATGCTGTGACTGCTGGTTCATCATCCTCGAAAGAGAATGCTACAGGCATGATAATAACAAAGATTAGAACCAAAACGAAGAAAAAAGACTCGGAATCAGATTGGAAAAAAGTCAGTTTAACTGCTAACAGGAAAGAAGATACGTCATCTTCAACTAAGAAGCCCTTGAGGGAGAGACAACCAGAGATTCCACCAAGTATCCAGCCACCATCTTCACTGCCTCCAATATTATCCCAAACTACGGAAGACTTAACTTTGGCGTCATCACCCCAACTCCAGCCACTGCCAGAACCTGCACAAATACTACCTTTGGCAGCCGCTCAAACTCCTGTAACTGAGGACATCATCTTGAAAAGTCAGGAAATAAACAGAGCAGGAAACAGTATAAAATTTGTATGGGCTGACAGCTACAGGCCTCTCTATTTGCAAGATTTTATATGTAATCGGAAAAAAGCACTTTGGCTGAGGGACATGGTAAGTAATTTTATCATCTTTCTTCTGAATGCTTTTCTACTACAAAAAGGAAAGTGTTCGTAATATGTTTTTATATGTACCACGACAGGTTAAAGGAGAAGATTGTGGTCACTTCATATTTGAAGGTCTACCAGGAGTAGGAAAGAAAACCATGATTTGGGCTTTGCTTAGAGAAGCCTTTGGAGCAGACAATGTACAGGTGAAGATAACACAATAATTCGTAAAATTTAAGAATTATTCTTAACTATACCATTTTTAATTGTCATGCCGTTAATTATCAACATCTAGTCAATGTCAAATGCTTACAATTACATTCACCCGCAATATTCCATATAAAACCATCAAGAAAGGTCAAAATTGCAATTCTTTTGTAGTAGAACTCAAATTGAGGTAGCTTATTAGTCGATCTTCATTAACATATAAAACACACACACACACACACGCATATGGACGAAGTCTTACAGAGGTGCCATAACGACATATTGCATTTGCCTTCAGTGACTACTGGTTCAATATTGACATGGGCGTTATTGTGCGTCACAAGTAGTAGTAGTCCTCCCACTTGTCTTATTATTATTTTTTTTTTATACATTGATATTGCATATTCCAAAGCTTATTCAGGAGCTGTAAAACTCGGTGAGGTTCTTTGAGATATTCTATATTGATGCCCAAGCAAGAGTTCTACTTTAAATGGTAGAGCTAATGGTTTCTTTTTATTTATTATCAGCAGGCAAGGGAGGAGTCCAAGGAATTCTTTTTGAAGGTGAACTACATGGTCAAATTTTTTACAGTGAAATGCATTGAACTCGTAAACCATGATAACCTTATATTCTCTTCTCCATATTAACACATAAATGACATGTAAAAAGACACCTGACAAACATTAGAACTGTTTATCAAGACTATCCAATTTCTCAAAATGTATATTAAATAATGTTAACTGCATATTGATCACAGGGAGAAGGAGTAGGCAGTGTCCTGGTAAATTTAATGGTGTCCCAACAACATATTGAAGAGATCGGACTGAACTAAAAGGTTACGAGAAGCATATCCTTGTTGAACTTATTAAAGAGAGAAGTAGCGGAGAATCCAACAAGGCTTTGCAGAGAAATCACGACTGCAGAGGTAACACGTGAAATACTCGTTAACAAAAACTGTTTCTACTCAAAAAACGCGGAGAAAATGAAGTAATATATTGTCCATATAATCTATGCAGCAATCATTCTATATGAGGCAGACAAGCTTTCTGCTGATACCCTGACATATATCAAGTGGCTATTAGAGAAGTTTAAGGGGTGTAATAAAGTATTCTTTTGCTGCAGTGATGTTTCGAGGTTGAAGCCTGTAAAGTCACTATGCACTGTGGTTCCGCTTCTCCCACCTTCCACTGAAGAGGTAGCAAACTCAAACTTTCTAGCCGTATTTGATAAGGAGATTCGACAGTACTGGACAACACAAGAGATTAAAAAAAAATAAAAAAAAAATCTAAAGTCTTCTCTATCATGCTGCCATACCCTATCTAGTATGTGTACCAACTATGCCCTTTATGTCTCAAGTTCACCATGTACTCTTAAGTTACTAGTCTCTTACTGTCATTTTTCACTTCTCTCTTTTTTCGTAGATTGTAGAAGTTCTGGAATTCATTGGAAAAAAAGAAGGAATACATCTACCTCATCAGTTGGCTGTTAAGTTTGCTAACCACTCCAACAATAACCTACGGCAAGCCATACACTCATTTGAAGCTACCTGGCACTTCAAGTAATTATCAGCTACTAACACATGCATTTTTGTGTATACAAGTTCACATTTTGGTTTTCGATTGCAAATTTTTTTGATTGACCTTACTTGCATGATGAAGTGGTTTCAGTTCTTCCTTGACTGAAGATCAGACTATAAAGACTGGTTGGGAAGATAAAATTGCAAATCTTGCGGCAAATATCATACAAGAGCAAACCCCAAACCTGTATGTGTCAGTTCTAAAAGCTTTGTGATTCTGGACTTTGAAAATATTGCTGCCTCATAAGTTCCATATTTGTGCATGTTCGTCTAAGCGTATTCTAACAGTGAGAACTTTCACAGGCTATATAATGCCCGTGGAGAACTACAAAATCTAATAGAGCATGCCGTAGCCCCGGTGTTTATATTCAAAGTAAGAAAACCAGAATCCCGTGTCTTTGCTACTTAAATTTCTATTAACTAGATCTCTCTTCTGCAGACCCTTGTTGAAGAATTGAAGAAGAATCTTGATGAGTACTTGCTGCCGCTATTCGACAGTTTGTGTGAACAGTATAATGTATTTTCAGCAAAAATAGTTTATTTCACATTCCAAAATTTTTATTTGTCAAGATATCAAAAGATCATAGCAGGAAGACTTAACTAATTTTATTTTTTGCAGAGAAATCATGAAGTTAAGAAGCTCATGGACTCTGCATGCGCATGGAATCAACAAGGAGAACCTAGTAAAGGACGAACTGATCATCAGGAAAATGTGGAAAATTTTATGAGGATAGAAGGTATGTAGATGAACTTTCGTGATACCTTCACATGACAAGAAATGATTTTTTGTTCTTGTCGTTGCCAATTTACACTTCAATAAAGGACAGTGACAACGGTTGTAAAACAGTAAAAGACAGAAGGGCCTGGAAAATCTAGGAGTTGAACTTGACATGGGAAAGTGTCAACAGCTATGCACTTCATTTAAGGAGGAATTTTATGTACTTATCAAATCTTGATATTGAAAGGTGTGACAAAATGCTAAAACATTTCTATTAAATAACATAAAGATTGCAGTCTTCTCAAATGGATCTCAGATTCAGTTTTTAGTTCAAAAGCATCCATCTAAACATTACGAATATATACTGTAGTTAGAAAAATAACCAAGCACTCTGACCATAAAAAATCAGGACTTACCCAATTACTGCTTTGATTTATATCTTTTTAATGCCTAATATCACCGCCACCTGAGCTAAAGGAGGACATTTCTGCCTGGTAGTGATAAGCAGAAATTCACTAGAAGCACTGCACTCTTTTGATCAACATTCAGTATGAAATGAAAAGGAAACAAATAATGATGCTGTGAAGTGCGAATTTGGATGTATTTGCTAAGATGCTTTAGGTTCAATGACTTAGGGTTTTGAGGAAGCGGTATTTTAGAGACATAGAAAAAATTTGGGTGGACGGGTGCGAGTGCTTGTTGCCACCTATAGGAGAGGCAGAGAAGACTAGAAGAGAAGAAAGGATTCAATAACCAATCAGAATTTTATTTCTTCTCCAAAATATCATAATATCTCTTGTTACCATCATTCATGCGTTTTCCTCGGTTACTACTATAGTAAGCTTTAGATATTCTGCTATCCTATCAGCAGAATGGAAACTTCTGCCGATAAGTTGAGTAGAAGGAGGGGAGAAAATAAGTGCATGACAATTGCTGTTCTTCTATGTGCATAGAATAGTAAATCATAATTGTCCAATGAATTTAAGGGCGTTGCATAATTCACTTTCTGCATCTTTCCGCAGAGTTTATAGCAAAATTCATGAGCTGGTACAAGAGATTGGATGTAAAGAATAAGTAGCTTCGACTGGGTGCTAAGGACGTTACTTGGCAGTTTGATGTGCCATGTCTTTCATATGGATATTGATATAGTTACAGAAAAAATTTTCTCCATCAAGAAACGTAACTTGAAGAATGATATATAAAAAATAAAATGAGGGGAAAAAAAGGTCTGAAATAAATACTAAAGTTTGGCATACCATGATACAATTGTAAACTTATACCTACCTTAAATTCTTGGAAATCTTGAATAAATGACTCTTGTGTTTTTAAAGCTTGGAAGAAGTGCATGCAATTTTCTGTTGAAGCATAAGCTTGTAATTAACTTGTCTTCTACCTAGCTTGCCAAGAACAAGGTATTCATGATCTTCTACCCTTAATCTAAGTTAAGCATTGTACTGCAAGTCATAATCTTGTTAAGAATGTTCTCTACTTTTTGTCTGTACCCATATAGAGGAGTATACAAATATCGAAAAGAAAACATCTCATATGTTAATGTGATAACATAATTCAACCTGTCTTTAGTACCACGTAGATTAGTGCTAAACATGAGCAAAGTAACATTGCCACTACAAGAAAAAACGCCTATACCGACAGCAAAATCCGACGAACGTCAATCCGTCAGCAATTACCGACGGTTGATAAAAATCCGTCGGAAATTTCTGACGGAAAAATATCCTGTTGGAAATTGCCGACGGCAGGAGGTGCCGTTGGAAAATACCGACGACTTGTCCAGGCCGTCGGTAAATACTGACGGTCCGTCGGTAAACTCCGACGAAACAGTTAAGTCGTCGGTAGTTTCCGACGACTACAATACTCGTTGGTATTTCCCGATGGCAACCATAAACTGTCGGTCGTTATTGACGGCAGACAACGGCCTTCGCTAAGTACCGATGGACATTACACAACCATCGGTAAGTACCGACAGTATCATTTAACCGTTAAAAATTACTGACGGATTGTACCTACCGTTGGCTATTTCCGACAGATTTTTCGTGCCGTCGGTAATCTCCGACCGGTTTTTGGCCGTCAGAAATAATCAATATTTTTCCAATAATTTCTAAGAATTAATAAATGATGTGATGAAATACGTATATGTCTTAATTTATGAAATTTAACAGTTTGTAATTTATTCTTTAAATTTTTTATATAATTTTCTTTGTTAAAATTACTCTGTCGATGTGATTTACATAATTTTACATTGGTATATAAAATTACATACATCAAAATTATTCATCATCAAAACAAGTTATCCAAATTTTTCTACTCCTAACGATTAAGTGGTGAAATAAATCTTCCCTAAAAAAATAGTGAAATAAGTCTTTAATGATACAAAAAATGTTTGATATAAGTCACTTTTTTTTAAAACCACTTGTATAAAATTTTTAATTATCTTAAACACTTTTATAGAAAATTTGAATTACTGATAAAACAATAACTTTTTCAAACTCACAATTTGCAAATGATCAAAAATTTTAAAGTGAAAAATATAGAAAATAATGTAAAGAGTGTATAAATTTTTAATGTGCAATAATATTATTTATTTTTTAAATTGCAAAAACTATAAAATATATGTTAAATATATTATAGATACAAATAAGAAATAAGAATAAATAATGACTCAGCGGTTGGGAACTCTCCCCCCAGCCTTGAGGTGAGGGGTTCGAACCCTCCCATTTGCAACAATGGAGAGAAATTAAGTTTCAATAAATAAGCAGGTCGGGTCGCATGCGCGGATTGCCGGGTATGGGCTCCGGTCGGGTTAACGGGTAAGTAGGATGTCTTTAAAATTAATATTTTTTCAACATATTACGTCGTCCATTGGTGATCACCGATGAATAGACTTCCCGTCGGTGATCACCAACGGAATCTAATCTAACAGTCGTCGGAATTTACCGACGGCTAGCAGAAGCCGTCGGAAATGACCGATAAAGTTTAGTCGTCGGTGATTACCGACTACTCCGTCAGAAATCGCCTTTGATTTCCGACGGATTTTCAGACCATTCTTTCCCCGTTGGAAACACACTTTTCCGACGGATTTTCAGCGTTACCAACGGATTTTTGTCGTCGGTACAGACGTGTTTTTTAGTAGTGTGCATTCTTCTTTTGAAAATAATAGAGCAAAAGATTTCCATGACAAACTTAGCACAGGTCGTCTCCCACTCCAAAGACTATTCGGGCGTAACATATAAATTAATCTGATTTTGTACTAAATTTATTTGTTTTATTCTGATTATCCAAATATAGCATAAAAGTTCTTTTTTTTTGGGTTTGGGGGAGGGGGGTCCCTTTTCAATCAGCAAAAAGACATACGGAGTTAGTGCCACCAAAGGTTTTAAGATTCTGAAGGGCAGGAATTTCATATCGATTTATTGAGCTCAGGGACGGATTGGGATTATAAGTTGTTTATAAGTTAGGTAAATTTCACAAAAGGTCCCCAACCTTTGCACTTAAAATCGCCTGGGTCCTTAACCTTTTTTTAGCGCGTTGGGTCCTCAACCTTTTATAAATACGCATAAAAGGTCCATTTTCACGGAATCTATTCAAAATTCTGATAATTTATTGTTCAAATTACCTCAATACTCTTACCCTTTAAAATTTAAAAAAATTGAATTTAAACATTAACAAATATATTAAAAAAAATGGAAACTGAACAGGCCCCTCATCTCACTGCCATTTCCGACAACTTCAAGCTACCAGAAATGACAATGAGATGGGGGGGGGAGAGTCCCCCCCATTCTTTTGCCTGAACTGCTGGAAACGGCAGAACAATGGGGGAGGGGGGAGTCTCCCCTAGCAGAAGAATGGGGAGGGGAGGCCTCCTCTTTCAGTTTCCAATTTTTTTTAATATGTTTTTAAAATTTTTAAATTCATTTTTTTATAATTTAAGGGGTAAGGGTATTGAGGTAATTTGACCAATGAGTTAACGGAATTTTGGACGGATTCCGTCAAGAAGGACCTTTTGTGCGTATTTATGAAAGGTTGAGCACCCAACGAGCTAAAAAAGGCTAGAAACCCAGGCGATTCTAATTGTAAAGGTTGGGGACCTTTTGTGAAATTTACCCTATAAGTTATAACAACATTTTCATCCAAAGATGTTTCTCTTAACTTCATTTTATAAATATATAATATGATAGAGATTGTTCTGTTCTTAATTTTTCACTAATTATTACCTTATGGTCGCCTCATGATAATTTTTCCTTTTCCCAAATTATTCAAAAGGCATCCATCTTTTAACCCCCCCCCCCCCCCCAACAAGCAAAAGTTCTCATTACTGATAAGATTGTTTTTTGAGCAGAAGATTACTGATGAGATTGTCGACTAATGATATATTGAAAATAAAAATGTGTGACTGGAAAAAAGAAAACAAAAGAGAAAAAAAAAATGGTGACAGATGTGACGATGAGCAAACATTGAGAATCTTTAGCACAGTTGAAAATATGGCATAACCAACAAAAATTATAGCATCAATATAATAACCTATAGGGCAATTAGAATGTCTACGCATTACAAGCTCTGAATACTCCAAATATGTGATTTAGAAAGTTTAACAAAGAGTACTTAACATAAAATCATGTTTTTATCTATAGATATATAGTTCCAAGTCCCCATAAAAAATCCAAATTATAATTGAACAATACAGTACACCAAACTTAACATTATGATCTTAAATAATGATTCTTGAATTGATTTATAGTCTATAGACGTAGGTAGTGTAAGTAAAAAGAAGGAAATGATAACTACATTCCATCTCACTTAGGTTTGATATATCATTTTTGTTGTACAAATTGCGTGTTCATTTCAACTTTCTACTTGATTGCACCTTTTGTGAGGTGGGTAGAGATAAAGAAATCACACCACAAAATAAAGCTTAAAAGAAACTCAAGAACTCACTTTCCAAAATTCCTAAAATAGGTTAGACTTTTTGGCAAAATTATGTCACTTTTGGGTGAAACAACCCACCTAGCGTGAAGGAATAAACAAAAAAGACTGTGATACATGCTTGATACACAATATTAAATCACAATCTACTTTCGAGCTTTGTTGTTTGGACTTGTTTTACAGTGTATCTGTGTAAGATCAAGGATGTATGAAAACTCAATTTAAAAGTTCATTTATAGTGAAGTTTACCCTCAAAAGGTCTATTATAAAAGGTTAACCTTGTAAAGAGGATTAATCCAAATACTTATATACTGCTTAATTATTTGTAGTATTTCATTATAAAATTTGTTCTTTTACATGTCAAGCAAGATGGTGTTTCATTAGTAAACTAGTTTTGAAATTTGTGTGATTTGGTAAGTCTTAGTCAAATCAAGTTGTTTGCTTGAGTTTATTGGGCTCTGGTACTACATCAAAACTTAGAACTCCATCATAAAATTCGTTAATCACTGACCTTATGAAAGATTTTTCCTGTGTGCATAGAAAAAGTACCATCGTTGTTTGTCATTCCATCTTCATTCTACAACTGTCTCCTTGCAAAAAAAACGACTCATCTCTTCAAAATTCTCTATTAATCATTGAATTATATGGTGGGATCCACTGCTTGAAGCGGTATACTAGTATTTATATTATATTGCGAAAAGGAAAATCAGCCTATTAATTTCATTTATGTTGATAAATCTTGACAATTTACAAAGAACTATTCTCTGTTGGAGCCATGTATATTCAATGTATAGAATTCTTTCCTTTGTCATAGCCAGTAGAAATGGATCTCTTCAATGCAACTGGATTATTAATTGAATTGTTTTCTTTCTCCTGAAATCCCCTTGATGAACCAGTTTCTTTCGAGGATTGACATTTCTTCATTTTTATGCCTTCATCACCTTCTTTAATTCGCAAAATTTGAACCGTTGGAAGCTCGTTTTGACACGAAAATGTACCTGAAGAACTTGATCTTGTAAATTGATTAGTATCCTTGTGATCACTAGTCCTTGCATTGTTACCATTTCTTGTTTCTGAATCCTCTGCATTAGTATTAACTTGAAGGGGGGTTTTGGGTCGAGCATCATCTGCTAACAAGGCTAAAAACCACCTCGTCGTGTTGGTCAAGACTTTGTTGATCGTGCTCGTCCACTGCCACAACCAGATCATCCAAGCCTCGAATTTCTTGCGGTGCTATGCTGAGAGGAGTTGAAGTTTCAGAATTCAGAGTAGGCAAAGGAACTGAGTTCGTAGAGATAACACTAGCACGACAAAGTGGACAATTCGAGTGAGACTTTAGCCACGTATCGATGCAAGGAATGTGGAAAGCATGGCTGCATTTCGGCAGAAGCCGAAGGCTCTCATCTTCTTGAAATTCACTGAGACAAACAGAGCATTCAGTCCCTTCAATTGAGCCATCACTTTCCTTGTAGTTAAAAACTGTAATGTTCTTAATGAGTGCCTCATCCAATCCATTCGAGGTAACCTGCAACTGATCGCGACTCGTTTCACCATGAATTTCATCCAATTCCACACTTGAATTCTGATTATTTCTTTGCCTGCAATATCCTGTGACAATGGCATAGTAACTTATCAGAATAAAAGCACTTGCCACGATCGCGATAATCGAGATGACCAGAGGCGAAAAAGGCGAATCGGGATCATCGTCAGTTGGAGGAGGAGGAGGGAAGATTATGTAGCACCACTGTGGACAATACATGCTGCAAATTCCCTGTGAACAGTCCCTAAAACCATTATAGGGTGCCCAGGGATTTGTATTTCCAACAGAAGAACCCATGTGCCACTCTCAATAAAACCTTCAATGGTCGATATACTATCCCCTCGAGGGCACGAGGTAGTAGCCGCCGCCTCCACCACCACGGCCACAAAGGACTATCTAAATTGATTCGATTCTAGCGATAAGCTCGAGGAGAGGAAAAGGGGAAAGGCAGAATCTCCAACCGAGAGGGACAGGGGGTGGAAACTAAGAGGGTTTAGAAGGGAGAAGAAGAAAGGTAAGAAGAAGGTGAAAGTTGATGTATCCTCTCATATTCTTCTCCTTCTTTGGCTTTTGTTTCTATATTCTAGCTTTTAATATTTGTGTACTATTTGCATTCTTCTAATATTCACCAGAAATTATGGTTTGTTGACCAAAGATATGATATGGGTTGGGTTTGTTGATGAATCTTAGTCTGTGGTGTGCATCACGTTTGCAGAAGCAACAAATACTTTGTGGAATTCCTTTGTCCCCACACTAGAAAGTGACACTTGAAATGGCTATTACTTAAAGCTAAGAATTCATGAGCTAATGACATGTACTTTTCATCTTAAAAACCTAATAAATTATTAACTCAATATAATCTAAAACCGCCGACAAAGTTTGAATTATTTGATATTCGAGCAAATATATTAGACATGTTAGTCATACCAATATTCAGTTATATGATAAGTTCTTAGTTCTCAAACACTAGAATTAATAAGTAAGAAAACACATAGTCGATTATTACATTAAAATGACATGTGTTCATCTATAGGTACACAAAAAGGTGGAAGGTGACTTTTAAGAGGAATTTGAAAAAGGAAGAAAATCTAAAAGCCTCTAAGCATCGGCTAAAGAAGAATATATTCAAGCAATTTGCATGTAAAAACCCACTTTTTGTCACTCACCAAGAACCACCCGTCATAGGCCAACTCTAAAGAACTAGGGCTGGGTTCTTTGTGAAGCTCACTCTCTAATGAGATGCTGACACTTCACTTATGTCAGGTGAGGTGTCAACCTATGATTGGAGACCGGGTTGTGTAACGAAACCCGGCCTTGTTTCCATAACCGGACCGCCCATCATATAACAATGTTTGTGATTGATAAAAGTAATGAGCAGAAGAGACACCAATCCATTTACATTTCTTGGATACTATCCCACCAAACTGTCCACATTGTAGATTTGCGGAGCATATTTGGTTGTGTTTAAATTTTACGCTACTATAGCCAAAAAAATATATATATATATATAGAAAAAAGTCATAAGTTTACTTAAAATGACATAAACTTAAATGTTTGACGCCACGAATGATGTCAGACGCTTGTGTAGTGTGTATTTGGGTACATTACATCAGTTGATATCAACCCATATTAACCCGGAGGATTAATGACATTTGATGTGCCGTGTGTTGTGAAAATGCCTGATTTTACATCATTTCTAATAAATTTACTCTCAATTTTAACTTATGATTTGTCCTTGTATGATTTTATTGAAGAGATCATGCGTGTGAATATGTAGTTATTTAAACTCTAATCAGAATGTATCATGTCTAGCTACTTAAACAATTAAACTGGTGTAAAATAGACACGACCTAGATATGTCTAGCTTGGGTATGTATTCGAAAAATAAATAACATCAGAATTGTTGACGCAGAAACCCAAAATGGGAAAAACTGCGGGTACTCTTGCCACGGGACAATTGATCTACTAACACAGGAAAAGTTTAGTACAGCAAAAGATAACTATTGATAACACAATATATACTAAACGTTTAAAAGGTAAACTTATAAAAAAACTCCCTCTTTACGCCTTTTGATATGTTGACAACTTCATCACTCTTTTTCTTTTGCCCTTGCGTTCACGCGGGAACGTACATCAAGTCTCCTAGAGAACACCTAAACTTATCTTGGAAAGCAAGACCTCCTAAATTGCTTCAACCTTGTGCAGATAGTCTCTCACACTTATGTTGATCACCCATCAACGCAATATGAAAGTAGTCAATACAAATACAATTTTAGACTTGAAAGTCCAGTTCCAAGTATAGAACTCGCAGCTATATCAGTGTATTTGTTCTCTTGAGGTGTCGAGCTTTGAAGAATAATTTGCGTGAAAAGCTTGGCTCGAGTCGTGTATCTTTCAACCTACAAGAGACACACACGTGCATATATATAGTGTTAAAATTGGATTCTTGTGCAAGAGAAGAATTCAAATTACCATACACATATATTGTTAGTACGAAATTCTTATAAGTTGGCATTTCAAATTTTGTCTAAAGTATCAAAAGATGTTATGAATGTTGCATGAACTATTTTACATATGATAAATTATTTTAGCTTGCAAATTCTGTTTTCTTGAGCTGAAAGATAAGTTGAGACGTGTGTACTTGTAGTCCCATTCACCCACCCACCGGTGGGTGAATTTACACCGCCCCCCGCCTACATGGGGGAGGTGATTGGTCCTCCTACGTGTGGTTCATCCACACGTGGGAG
>CAVNYN010283823.1:0-16034 GCA_963692815.1 Nyctanthes arbor-tristis | reverse complement strand
ATCAGAGAAAAGATCACAAAACATTTAAGATGTTACTTGCATAACCATACCGAATTCGAAATGCAGAAGCATACCAAATCCTAGAATGCAAAAACTTGGAATCCTAGATCCAAGTCAAATACGCAACAAAGCTTTAAGATTTACTGGCATAACCATGCCAAATTCAAAATCCAGAAACTTGGAATCATGTATGGAACTCAATCGTTCATCTATGGAATTCAAACAGGCACCACAGGAGTATTGAAAAGTGGTCGCTTTTAGTGCTTACAGAAGTAACAATAATTACATAGAACTTTGGGAATCAAATAATTATATGAAGCTTCTGGGGAGCTGTAACGCAAATCATAAAGAAATGCAAATAAATAAACAAACAATAATAAAATAAAAATAAAAAATGGGAGGACAATTCACAAGGCATTTTCCGATGGATTTACTTCTGGTGTGTGTGTTCGCTCTTACAACTTACCCTGTATGAGATGCCTCAGTTGATTGCTGGTCGAATATGGGAGAGCTAGAAGATGGTGACTTTTCAGGAAATGAAGAGTTGCCTTTCAAAACTGAAACAACCGCAATTATTAGTCACAGTTTTTTTACCAAACATAAATCAAAAAATGCTTATAGTTCCTGCACAGGAAAATGCTAAGCGATTACTTTCTCATATATCCAAAGCTCATACTAGGAATATAATCAATGTTTAAGGGGGCATAAGCATGTATTGAGGCATTTTTTCTAAGATCGGAAGGCATAAGTCTTGAGGCATAAGCCTCACCGGAAACCAAAAAATGTCATAAAGTATCTGAAATGATTGACACACTCATAATTGAATATAATAAGCAACGTTCAAACTTCTATATAATAATTCAAAGTGTAAAGCAAACAAAGTCTATGAAGAAAAATTCCTTTCAGTGCCAATGCCTATATTATATCCCCAGCTTGCTTTTTTTGTTCCTGTCCATTTACAGAAAGCAAGCTCTTCTTTCGCAAAAGAGAAACTACTATTTTAGCTAGAATAATACGCTAATCTTGAAGTGTGTTTTTTTATGCATATGATTTTTTAATACCTTAGCCATCGTTGAGCTATTCCTAACATACATTAAAATTTTTATGTTTTCTCAGCTAGTGCCTAAAATAAAGTAAATAAGTTTGGAGAATTAAGGAGTGCGCACGTCACACATGTTTAGGAGGCGTTCTGAGGCATATGCCTCACTTAACTAAGGCGTAAGCCTTGAAAATTAGCCTTAGAGCATATCTAGTGTGGAAAAAAAACCAAATTAGGTGGATTTGGAGCTGGGCCAAATTTGGCCCCTCTTTTGAACCCCCCCCCCCCAGGCTTTTTTTCTCTCTTTTTTTCTTTCCTCTTTCCCGGCTTCTCCTTTTCCACTTCAGTTTTCCCCCTTAGATTAGAAATGCTCTCACAATCAGTGCCTTGAGGAATTCTTTCACCACCTGCCTCAGGCGGGTTTCGATCGGGTTTCCTAAAATCATGAATGCAGTGTACAAATAGGCCTTCTAGGAAGTGCTTCCAGTTATGCTTATAATTTTGTGAACTTATGAAGTGAAACTTAATTTCCTGTCTAATTTTGAAAGTTAAAAGAGTTAATCAATTGGCTTCCTATAATGGTAATTCTAACATTAACCATACATAATCTTTCACAAGGAACCATAAAATTTAAGCCATGAGTGCAATGCACAAATAGGCTTTCTAGAAACCGTTTCTGGGTATTCTTACAATTTTTGTGAACTTATGAAGTGCAACTTAATTTCCCGTCTAACTTTGGAAGTTAAAAAGAGTTACCTAATTGGCTTCTCATAATAGTAACCATCCATAATCTTTCACAGGGAACCAAAAAATTTTATCCTACTGTGGAATTTCAGAAGCTAAAAATCAATTTCATTTACACCAAACGCTCTATCTACAGATTGACTAATAGCAGATAAAAGAACTCATTAAGCATTGGCTACTATTTTGTAAAAGCACTATTTCTACACTGATTTTCAACGGCAAAAAAATTAATAAATGAATAATAACATTTCCTCGTAACTTCTTCCAACTTCTCAGCCAAACTTTGGCAGGGGGGAAAATCACTTCTTAAAGCTTTATAGAGTACCTAAAAGATTGTCATTTGTCAATCCCTACTGATATCCTTAGCTTCCAATAGTTGATAACGGTAATTTCTACTTTCTGTTTTCATCTAGTTTTTCACATATTTACATACTTTCAGTGGTAGGAAAAATTGACAAACGTGCTTTTACAGAACTTGGAACAATCATTGCCATCACAGAAGAGTTTGAAACTTTATTGCCTTGGCACACTAGTTCACATAGCCCAGTTCACAACTAGAATTATTCTTGAATCTATATGGGGTTGGAGATATTAAGTTCTGGAATATGTAGCCTATCTGGACCTTATTACATCTTAAGCAACATCTACTCAATAGGGCGTACCATGTATATGACACGGATTTTGAGCTTTTGCACAACAGTTCTTGCACGACTGGTACGGACACCTGCATATAAATTTAAACTCATCAAAAGATGAAGCATGAAAGATAAACAAACAGTTCTTCAGCTAAGTTCACAGTTATATCCATCACTATTATTAAAAACTGATGTCATGGAGCAAAACTCAGCAACAAAATAAGTAACATTCCTATTTTACCTTTAATTCAATAGAACAAGTTGCTTATATTTTAGCCATTTACTTATTCATATCTTCATTTATAAGGGATTTTTTAATTTATAAGCATCGCCTACAAAATTAAGCAAGGCTTACAACTCCGATCCAGGTTCTCTAGTAAAACACATCTAATCTTTCTCCTTAAGTGCCATTTATGAGGCTCGCACCTTAACTCAGTGGGGCTTTCTTCACAAGGCTAAGCCTCAAGCTCACTGAGGTTGTGTTCTCTTCTTGTTCCAGTTTTTAGTTTTCTGCTTTCAATTCATCTTCAGTTTTGTGCTCTAAAGTAAAATAAGAAAAAAGTACACTTGTTTTCCTTGTCTTCAATGTCTTCAGTATCTGAAACGGAAAAATATTCGAGTTTTCTTCCCAAAAATTTTCATTGTTTTCGAGAACGCATTCCAAACATATGAAAGTAGACAGGTTTTCAGTATTATGAGAAACTAAAAACTAGAAAATGACAGAGGACATGTCCTAAGATAATTGCATTTAAAAGAAAACTTTACTAATATATAATAATTGAATTCATGTATCTGTTCCTATTAATTTTTCCATAATATTAATGACATAAGAAATGAACAAAATACCATCTAAATTCATCCTTTTCAATGTATTATTTTAACCGAAAACAATGACAAACATATTGCATTAATTTAACCACTGCAACTTCCTATTTCACTTTCTATCTCAAAATAGAAACAGAAAAAACAGGAGTGAGTGCTGGAGATTTGAGTAATAGAAAGGGTCCTATGGCACATGCAGGTATGAATTGTTTAACCAATTCCATTTTAAAACAAAAAGAGAAGATGAATAAGAGCGTAATTTAGATCGTACTGGCACAACCCCATAAAGAATTAAACTAATCCTTGTCTGCTAAAATACAGCATGCTGAACATGCTCTTGAAGATTTGTCAATTAAATAAGATAGGTGTCTGGAAACTATAAAAATGACTAGTATGTTGAATGCATTTTCGTAAAGTATACATGCTCTCTTACAAATAGTGGCATCTCATAAAAGAATAATGTTATGTAGCAGAACAATTTCTAAACATGAGTCTACAAGACAACACAATGACATTAAATTCCAAATCTAATGAAAAGATATAGGACTTGTCAAATAATGGCACCGCAATATTACATTTTATGAAAAGGTAATCAGAAGGATGACCTAAGGTTAAAGGAATTCTAAGGATTAACTTTCTTGTGTTGATTAAGAAGTCAACGAATATAATTCAGTAGAACTCTACAATAGAGGAAATTTTAAGTGTTCACAAGCTTCCATTTCTTGATAAGAGGTTTATGAAAAAATTTTCATTAAGAGTTCTACGTAGATTTATTATGCAAACCAACATTAGTCTTGTTTTCAACCATATTTAAACTCGATTTCTTTATTTCTTTAGCCTACATCTAGCATAGCGCTCACCATTAGCCTCTATATTAATGGTCTTCCCCGTTTTATCTACATCAATTATTCTATGCACTTCCAAGTATTCAAAAAGAACAATTTAGCCCATGTTAGTTTCTTATTTAATTTTCAAAATAAAAATGGAAAGATTTAAAATGAATGGCAGAAAATTGTTTAGTAAGTGTGAGTTAGACCAAATCTGTAGATAAAACGGTATAACCAAATTTCATTATGAAATAGAAAAACATGATGTTAACCCATCAAGCCATTATTTTGTCCTACACGCACCTAGATATACTTATTTACAAAACATTAATGTTCGAAATATGGAAAAAGATCCCATGTGATTGGTCTCATTGGGAAATGAAGTTAGAAGATAAACATGTTAAGCAAGTGTGACCTTGCCACTTGTGAAGTTCTATGAGTTTTGGTCAAGGTCCAATTATATAACTATTAAGAATAAATAGTTCTGGCCATTGTAGCATTCAATATTATTTTTCCATCTTGTTCACAACTACCTTGCATAGCTTTTTACTTGTATTTATGATGGAGATCAATGGAATATGTTTCATTTAATAATACCAAATTGGGACGGGTTTCCTCCTCAACGTTTAAGAAAGACTATTACAGGTTGTCTCAAAGATTTTATGTTATTTTAGTTTTTAAGGTCATTTTAGTCAAGTTGAAACCATAAACAATAGGAATTTCAGGAGTTCTATGATAAAGTAAATTCATTCTCTCCCTTCTTATGATCCTCCCATTTTCCCTTCTATAATCATTGCTTCTTTTATAACAGTGCGTTTAGCATCATTTCCAATTGGAGCAAGTGTGGTAAAACTATATCCATCCACCCACACCAATAAAAAAGTGAAGAGAAAGCATAAAATACAATAGTTTAGTTCGAAAAGTAGCTTATGAATATCTCCCATTCCGTTGCACAGAAAAAACAAGATGGAGAGGGTTACAAATCCCAAAATCTGTTCTTTTTGCCATGTGCCCTTAAAATTCAATTAAGCAAAATATTGAAATAGTTTGTCATAAACAGAATAGAAGCAACCTAATTCCTTTCTTACAACTGAAAAGTGACTTGTAAAAATTTGCTGCCATGTTTGGGAATGTAACTGTATCTCATGGTATATTGTGTATTAGGAAATTTAAGATTTTATAATCATAAATAGGCAATCAAACACAACTAGAGAGCATGGAGTAAAGATCACGCAATCACATTAGAAGGGAAGGAAGGAAAAAGAAAGAGGAGGAGAAAGACGTGTGCTCTTCCGATCTCCAAGACATGATTGACATCCAGTGGTACCATAATGGAAAAAATCATTTTATACAACCTTACAGCATTGGAGAATCATCAGAAATCTCCCTTCGTTTTTTTATCTTATATTTTCCTTCGAAAGAATTTTACTAATAGTATACCAGAGATACAAGATTGAGGAACAAAATGTCCACAACGTTAAAACAAAATCAAGAGGTCAATTGGTTACATCAAAGCTGCATATCTTTACAGCTTGACCATAAAGTAACCAGGGCATTCGTTTGCATGATTAGCAAACACTCCATCGTAAACGAGATGCAAGTAGGAGATGATTGAAGAACTCCATCATCTTTGACTCATAATTAAACATCTAATTGGCATTGCAGAGTAGGTCCACACTATCTTGGATCCATGGAGAACCTCATAAACTAAAAAGAACACAGATCGGACGGGGAAAACACAAGAGCTGACTCTGTCCTTAGAAGGATCCTCCCCTCCCCCATTCTGCGAAATCAATTTCTGAAGAAGCCTACTCCTCCTCAAAGGCCAAATTAGTCAAGCAATAGCCGCCTGGGTACAACTCCATAGAATCTTTAAAAATCCTGCTGCCTCCAAATCCTATGGCATATGAGTGAATACACACACTATTCTATGCTACATAGGAGTGCAACTCATTGCTTTGACAGTTTCAATGCAATTTTTAGGAAACTATGCATTGTGAAGTCTACTTGCTTAAAACAGTTACTAAATATATATTCATGAGAACTAAAGATCATACCAAAGCCCAGACCTACAAAATGAACATTACACTTTCAAATGGAAGAACCTAAAAGGACAGAGATTTGTAGGAGAATATATCTAGGCAAAGATAGGAATTTACATTGTAGAATATAGACCATGTTGCATCCTTATAAAAATCAGATATTGGTCCATTTTAAATAGTAAAAAGTGACACAAGCTGGAACAAAAAGCAGATCATCAATCCAAAGAGTTGGGGTGGCCAACTATGTTCTTGGCTAAGAGTGTGTTTAATTCTCTTTATTCAAACACATTATAATCCCACTTACCACTGATTGGACAACCGCTCATTTATAACCACAAATTTCAAACTTTTATTAAATCTACACCACTCATTTCGCCTCATTATAATTTCTCATTATAATTCAATTTGAATAAATAGATTCAAACAGCCACTAAAACCCAGAAAATGAACATTAACTTCCAATTAAGTGAACCTACAAGACAGAAAGATATGGAGAATATATCCAAACAAAAGATAAAAGATTGCATTCTAAGAGATGATCACCAAATCATCATCGAATATAAATAAGGCAGTGTTCTCTACAACTTATTTGTTCACTAACAACAAAAAAGTCAATAATTCAAAAATTTCAAATCAACACCGACCACGTATTCTCTATAAATAATTATTTTTCACATTTCCCTATAATCTTTCTCCACTTTTCAATCACACGTTTCAAAAAAAAAAATTCCTTCCAAAAAAGCTAAAACTTTAGCAGCGAAGAACAAGCCCTAAAGTTATCGAATCATCATTCAGTATAATTTAGTATAGTTGCAATATTGGTCCAACTAAAAACTAAATTAATTAGAAATAGATTAATTAGAATGAGAGTAAATTAAAGGGTGTTTGATTCTCATTATTGATGAGGAATTGTGGAAAAATCATAATAAAGAAAGAGATAGAACGAGTGGTGGAAATTTAAGGAGGTTTGAAATGTGTGGCAGTAATTTAGTGGCCAAATTTAAGGGTGGCTGGAAATTACGAACTTTTTATAATTTTAGCACAATAATGAGCACTGAACACCCGTTTTGTATGAGTAATGCTATTTATCTAGACTGGAGACCAGTTGGCACCACAACATTGGGGATGGGTGGATATGCATAAATACATGGGGGCATTAATTTATTCAACAAGCAATAAGGAAATGACAACTAGACTGGAAACCGGATAAATCGCATTATTCTTTTAGCATTAGGAAAGATTTTATTCCACATTATTATTTTCCCTTCTAGTTAGTTTTCCTTATTACTTTTCTTTCTTTACTTAAGTTTATTTGTAACACTAGTTAAAGTGCTTTAGACCCCCTCCTTAATACAATGTAGCTTGCTATTTCAAACATGGTACCAGAACAATTTAACCGTCTTTGTTAAATTTTCACTTTACAACTATCTCCCAACTCAATCCTCAAAATAATTGGTATATCAATAACAACACTATCTAGTCTAGATAATATATGTAATAACAAACTTGAAGACCTTGATTGTGCAAAATGATGGAGATTTGCTTGTAATTGCAGATCCAAGGAAGCCAAATATATTAATCTCAAATCGGCCAATATTGAAATCCTAGTTATTTCATTACTCATTGTAATCATAAAATACTTTGAACGCCATAAAAGAATCTCAAAGGCAATGTATACGTAGCTAACCATTTCATTTTAAAAGGATAGATATCTCACTTCTAGCTATGTACTTGCCAAAGTTGTAGTACATAAGATGAATACCAATTACAAACTTTGACTGTTTTAGGGACCTTTTTATGGTAAGTGGGATCCTATACAAAACTCTAAATTTTAACCTAGTGAACTTGTCAGGATATCCTATTAACTTCTCATAGGAAAGTGCCTACTCAAACAGGGTCTTCTTTATTCTTCAATAGCTTAAATTGTGATCTACACATTTTTCTCCCCTCAATCCGAATGAGAATAGCTGAGTAGATACAAATGGCATGATAATGTCACCTGATAACCCAAGGTATGTATGATGATTTTGATTCTGGAAGAATTGGTTTTGCAAAAAAGCTATTTTTTTGGAGGATGTGTGGTTAAATGTAATCTAGGAAATGTGAAACATGATTTTTAAAGAATGTGTGGTTGAGAATGAATGTTGGAATCAATGTCATACGGAGCCTTATTTTTCAGGCATGAATCAAGACTAGAAATCTCAATAATAGAAGCATACAAGTTGGATCAAACAATCAATGCCCAATGCTCCTTGTAAGTCATAGCATTCTCTGTATATCATTGCTTCAGTGATGCTTCAAAGAAAGTTTTATAGAATCCAATATTACAAGTATCATATGACTTTAGATCTTATTGTGCTCTTCTCTAAACGGGCTATGATTTTAATGAAAAGGAGATTATACCTTTAGTTGTAATAATTAAAAATAATAATAATAGATAAACAAAGAAAACAAACTATAAAAAAGAAAAACAAATAGCACAAGGGAAACAGGGTCAGTCAGGCACACAGGTATTCCTGTCTACTCCAATCTCACCCCACAACAGCCCCTGCCTAGCAAGGGCCACAACCGCAAAAACCACTACCAACATTTGACCATGCCAATCAAAATCTAGTGCAACCAAGGTAAACAAGTTAGCAGTAACATCCTCCGTTGAACAGCTTCTGCACAAAAAACACCACTTAAATTTTTACCCACCACCAATAAAGTACAGGAGATGATTTAGATGTATACAAGAATAAATGGCCATGGAAAATCTAGATTTCTTACAAAAGCTAAAAGCCTAAAACTAATCTCCTTTACCAGTGGAATGGCTAGGATTGGGGGCCACCTAAAACCAATGTTAAAAGCTAAAACCCGTAAACCAATATGATGTAACTAAAGCCAGTCAGCCACTACCAAAGGGCAGAGGCTATCCAGTTCAGATTTGAAGGAATTTTGCTCCCTACTGAGATCGGAAGATTTCCCTGCTGTTGAATCTACATTTCACTGTGTAAATAGCAGGCACTGTCCAGCAATCTACCAAGCATTGCCGCCTCTAATTCATGACCACCCATAGAAACCCATGCCTGGCAGATCTAACACTTCTTCCCACCCTCCCCCAAAAAAAATAATAATAAATAAAAAATAAAAAAAATATACAAGAGGTACAGAACTATTGTTCTTTCACACTAAAAAGAACCAAAAACTCTCAGTTCATGTCTTCAATAATAGAAAATAGGAATTTTAATACTCTTCAACAGCATCAGACATCCGACAAAATTATAATACAGCAACAAAACTCAAACTTATAAGTCAGACGGTGGCTGCAGTACTTGATTTGCGGGCCAATTGTAAGAAAATCAAGCAAAACATGTATATGCTGTTTTTACTTCTTTTTAAACAAAGAATACATAACTCATCAAAAATAAATAAAAAATAATGTCAGAAGATTGCATAATACACGCAGTTGGAGTGGTACCAGCGTTTGCAAACTCATTTTAATGAGAAATAAGAGAAAGAATGAGTGGGATTGAATTGTGGAGATTTGGGTAGTACATGCGGGTCCAATGAATTACTCCCTCCGTCCTAAATATATAGTACTGTTTTTCTATTTGGGTTCTCCCAAATATGTAGTCCTATTTCTAATTTAAGGAGTTACTTTTTGCCCCTTTACTATTTAATATGTTTAGTAATAACTATTAGTTTAATTAAATAAGGATATATTGGAAAAATCATTTGTAGAATTTGCTTTTCCAACAACTTTTCTTAATCCTATGAAAAAGCAAAGTGGACTATATACTTTGGACGGAGTGAGCATGTGGAAGTGATTGGTTTGACCAATTTTTATTTAAAAATAGAATGGTTTGCAAACGGGAGATGTAAAATATAGATGGAGCTTGTTTGATGTAGCTACAGAAATCAGTGAATCAATATGTGTGAAATCTAAAGCTCTCTTCAAAATCTCATTAACAAAAGTAGTATGTTCTCACAATCACTCAGTTAACTGCATCAGAACCCTGAAATAACTAATAATTGACAGTTCCAGTTCCAACTTGTCTGGCACAAGGAAGAACCATCTCAATCGTCATAAAGATCTGTAAAATTATTCCAAATTTTGGAGATCGGAAGAGCACACAGTTATAACTACATTGTGTGGGCTAAGGGCACACAGAATGCTTCAGGCCAGTGAGAAACTTGTCTTAGTTATTAAGGAAAAAGAGGCAGATCTTGCATGCTGTCACTTTCACACGAATGAAATCTAAAAACCATGTAACCTTTTTTTCCTAAAAGGACAATCTTTGTGCAAAGATATCTTTCAAGAGAGGTCGATTGACCAGCAATTTATGTGTAGCATTTACCTAGGTCCCAGTGAAAAGATCACGGCAAACTTGCAAAACAGTCCTTTCACTTGCACCCAATTTCCTCGAACGGCAAATGCTTGAGCAGTACAGGCTGCGACTACAGAGAACTTATAATGATATTCATATTTGTCATGTAAATTTTGATTCCTTTCACTAAATCTAGTAAATTGACATAGCATGATAAACTATTACAGTTGCCACTTTCCATCTCTTAACTGACTGAATTCAAATCTTTGCCTGCTAAGTCTAAACCATCAAAGCGCTATTGAAAAGGATCATAATTAGGCTTGGGGATGTATGGCCTGCAACCCCAATTATATACATAAAACATTTGTAAGGTAGTCCAGGCACAGCTTCATAAAGCACTTTGTGCAACACTAAGACTGGTTAAGCATAACAGAAAACACATGGGAACAAGAAGAGCATAAACACAGGGCCAAATTATCCAGGTACACCTTAACCAAGCATAATGTACAACACCAGCATGCGCTAGAACCTGTAACGAGGAATTCAGTAAACTAACTACAACGAACAACTTAAAATAGCAGACCCACAAAGCTCACTGAACATTTGACTAGCATAAATCACAATTGAAACCAAAATTAAGAAAAATTACAGAACCAAAATCAAAAGGGTATAGAAGAACAGTAACGAAAGGGAACCTGGAGCGAGCGACGTTCCCGCACTTGATGCACTTAGGCTTATTCAACCCACGGAGATTCCGCGAAGCATTGATGGCGGAGGAGTGAGGCAAGGACGTGATATCGGCGCCAGCGCTGCTGTTACTCTTCGCCGGGGAAGAGGCTGCCATTTATTCACAACTCAATTGTGCTCCATTTTGCTCCGGTTACTGGGGAATCAAGTTTTTGAATAGGATGTGGAGGTCGATGGAGGAGGGAACGCTCAAAAACGCTCCCTTAATATTTTTGTTTATTTCTTTTTCTTTTCTTTTTCAACTCTTCGATCGAAATTCGGAGTTCGGACCTTTCTTCAGGGTTTTGGCTTTTAGGTTAAACAGAAAGCGGGTCAAATTTAAGGCAAGAGTGAACTGACTGAACGGGTTTGGGTTTGGTTCTCGTAGGATATGGGCCCTATAAAAAACTTTCAAATTTTGTTTTTATAATAAAAAAATAACTAGTGATAAGCCTCTTACGTGAAATGATGTACAACACTCCGTTACACTATAGCGAGAGGGTACTCCTATATGTGGCGCTTCCTGATTAGTAGGAATCAAGGGGATCATGTGTGGCCCGCTTGATTCCAGCTCCAAGAATCCGGGGGTGGGGGGGGGGAGCCAAGTGTTCGGGTACTCTCCCTACTCTCTCCTTAGGAAGAGTACCCCTCTTCTTAGAAAATTTCGTACAAAACCATCCCCTCTCCCATCCCCTTTGTACAAAAAAAAAATGATGTACGATAAAACATAAAATTTTTATTTATTATTAAAATTATAAGCTGTACTTTGGCATTGAATTTTTATGTAAGGGTTACTAAAACAATTTAGAATTATAATATAAACCGATAAGATTAGGTAAATTGATATTATTTCTACAAATAGATATTATTGTGGTACATATATATCACGACGCTCTTCCGATCTAATCCACAAAGATCTTTCTTTTTTTATTCCTAAATATTTTCTTTAACATAAGTATTGTAAATCTATAATGCCCCCACCTCAAGAAATATAGTATTTTTTTACACAAGACGGAATAGAATTGTTTACCCTGATAAAATTGGCATAGCTCAATGTATCTCAGGATGTTCCTTAAATTAGTTTTTCTACCTGTGTGTTATACGGGCTTAACTCTGTGACAATATATAATTATGTATATACACACACACACACACACACACACACACACATATATATATATGTATGTATAATTAACTAGGTTTTTCACCTGTACGATGCACGAGGGAGAAATCTAGTAAAAAGTTCAGACGTGTGCTCTTCCGATCTGGAATAGAAATTTAGATGTTTCTTATTGTAGACAAATATAAAAAATATAAACTACCAAACACGTGGCGATATACGATAGTAAATAGTATGTAACAACAAATTAATAATAATAATAATCCACTGGCATGTACAATTAAAAATCATTTAAAATACAATTTATTAGTAACTATGTGCAGCTAAAAAAAAATTAAAATGAAAGTTTGATAACAACATTTAGAGCTTGTTTGATTCATTTTATTCTCTCAATTTATAAATTTACCTACCACTGATTTGATATTTGATTTGATAACTGTTCAATTACAACCACACATTTCACACATTTTTACATTTTCAAGACACATTCTACCTCTCTTATTATAATTTTCTCAAATAAATAGGATCAAACAAGTTCTTAATCATCCATGAAAATTGTAGTTTTAGGATTCAGGTTCACAAATCATGATGAAACTCCTGGCAATGTGAATCCTGTAACATGATCAAAGAAAATATTAATCTACCGAATTTTATGCAATTATGAATAATGTGAAAATATGTACTATTGCTTCAAGTATGAAATTTGAAAAATCCAAATTGATTTTAAGTATGAAATTTGAGATTTGCATATATTATTACGGCAACAAGTAGATAAACACTTATGAATAGGTGGCACCGAAGCAATTCGCCAATTTTGAAGTATTATTATGCTCTTATTAATACTTAATAAGTTATTGGATATTTATTTCTATGCCATGAAAAACATTCGTAGTCTTGTTTTTTATGATTTCCATCAATACGTTGCACGAGTAAAGCTCTTACGAAATATATTTGAATAATGATATGCACTAAGTTGAATAAGAAAAATAAATACCAAAAGATAAACACCGTCTAAAGTGTTAATACATCAAATGTGATTATTTATGGAGTTCCTCATATTTGTATCTATCAGCATAGTCCATGCTTTTACCCGTGCAACGCACGAGAAGTTTCTTTAACATATGCTTCTTATAAAAGATATTATAAAATTTCAGTTGATTTACAAAAACATTATAAGAAATCATTTCTCATATATGTGCCAACTTTTTTTTTTATTCAATTGAAAATTGAAAAGTAACTCTCGCAATTTAACAAAATCATTTTCCGTTGTAATTTTTCACTTGGCACCCAGCTGCAGCTTCGGTGACTTTGGCACCCATAGGATTCTTCATCCACACTTTTAGTGGCACCAACAATAGGAGTCATACACTTATCCCTCACAATAAAACAACCAAAACATCGATATTCAAAAGATGTCTTCACAACTATGCGCTTGGTTGAAGGCATCTACACCATACCAGCATTGCCATTTTTCTAGAAATTGGTCTCCTTCTCCGACTTCTTACTAGAATGACAATTCCCTGGCATATCCTATTCCAATCTCGCCATGGTGGTTCATGATGATGACTTGGGAAGTCAAGCCAGAAGCATACATGAGTGACATGTTCATCTTAGCAACCTCCTTCTCAAGCATTTCAATAATATGCTTGTCAATGCCACCAAACTTATTAAATCAAATGTCTGGTTGTGGTTGACTTTCCAAAGTTGACATAACCAATGATCATGATGTTAATGTGACTCTTCTCCTTTCTGATGAAGAACTTCTAAAATTGAAGTTCTTAAAAAATGGAATTAGAGCATAATATTTGCATAAGTACTATTAAGTTACATATGCGAGGAAATTAAGGATAATTTTGGTTAATAACCAAAACTGATGCAAATTTATGTATTCAAATCAAATAGTAAACTATATTGTTAAAAAAAAATCAAAATTATAATTTCAAGTAATTATAATTTCAAAAAAAAAAAATCCGTGTCTATTTCTAACAATGTCTTCCTTTTGGCACTTCAATTGTGGCATCCTGTCATGTCCAACTAAATCAATTAAGTTAAACCTTTTAGAAATAGTTAACGAACAATCTAGAATAAGGTCATAAGCATTAGGGTTTTCAGATGAGAGATGAAGGTAAGGCCCAACTAATTCAATTAAGTTAAGCCCATTAGAAATAGTTCATGAACAATCTAGAATTAGGTCATGAACATTGGGGCTGGCGGATAAGAGCTGAAGGTAAGGCCCAACTAAATTAATTAAGTTAAGCCCGTTATAAATAGTTGAGCAATGTATGGCCTATTCAATGAGTGTCTGGCAAATTGCGCTATGCTGCCCGAAAGGCTTTAGGCGGTAAAAATTAAGCTAATTGTGCCAAACAATTAATCAATTGTGCCAGATAACTCCCTCTTAATATATACTAGTAAAGCACCCGTGCGATGCACGGGAAGAACAACGTTAAAAAATATAACAATAGAAATTTGAAAAATGAATGGGAAATGGTTGTACATTAGTTGAAAATATAAAATATGAATAACGTAAAAAAATATAACAATAGGAATTTAAAAAATGAATGGTAAATATTTGTATATGAGTTGAAAATACAAAAAATGAATGGACATTCAATGAGACCAATCAACTTGTATGGCATGGGTATAGATCCTTATTCACTAAACATATAACCCCATCTTTAATGTTGTATTACCATACTTGAATTATGAATTGACTCTTTGCATTCTAAATATCTTTGAAGTTCTAGAAATTTCTATCTTACATGATTTTAAAACTCAAACTTATGAAAAAAGAAACATGGTATGAAAGAAGAAAAAATACTTGTCAGAAATTTATTAGATATCGATTTTTTGAAAAAAAAATCTAAATGCAGAAAACTTCTTAAGTTTCCAATGTCCAACTCATTATGCTAAAACATAAAAAAAATTTAAGAAAAAAATGAAAAAATTAACCCGATAAGCATTGCGTGTTTCCAATGAGAATGATATCAAAATATCCTTAAAAAAATTATTGACATTCAAGTAAAGATCATTTAGGCAAACCAATTGCACAATAGTTTTCTAAAGTTATACTGCAAGTACAAATTTGTTAAGTGTTTAACTCTACCAACCGCCGTTGACAACATCTCTGCAAGCCCTCTCCTTGCAAAGAATATAAGCCCCCTAACATTTCTCATTATATGCATTTTTCGCAAACTTACAATGTGTTTTATTGCATTTGTTTTTCATGAAAAACATAAAATTCATAGATCGGAAGAGCGTTTTTATGAGTTTCTTTGGGAAATGGAAAGGAAAATATGGGAAAATAGGCAAAACATGATGTCATTAGTTAGCTTACACGCTCTTCCGATCTAAAGGTGAAAAATAAAGTAGAAACTACATTTGATTTAGATTAATATAATATAGATATAGATTTTAAATTAATGAGAGATTTGATATTGAAATTGTCAAGTTTGAATGGTTAGAATTAAATTGCACAATAAGATGAAATGTCAAGGTTAAATCATGCATGTAACATCCCGAAAATTTCTACAAATTAAGGTAAGCAACGAAGTTGTTCGTTTTGAAAGAATTACTTGAATATCATTGAAAGATTGCTTGAAGATCAAAATATTGTTATGGAATTGACGCTAAAGAAAGATTTGATTGATAATTGACATAAACTAAAGTGTAATGACTTAATTGACATGAATTGAAGAGTGTGAACTTGATTGAAAGATAATGCAAAGGGGAAGGACTTCTTGGGCAATTTCATGACAAGTGTGCGGCG
>CAVNYN010283817.1:0-17167 GCA_963692815.1 Nyctanthes arbor-tristis | reverse complement strand
GCTTTATTTCCAATCAACATTAGGCAACCCTCTTACCCTCGCAATCAAACTACAAAGAACAGTGACACTGCTACTCTATGAATTAGGGAGACAAACAAGACATCAATCGTTCAATCACTGTATTTTTTCTCACTGAAAAAATGGTCACTGAAAAATGTTCACTAATCCACTACTTCCATCAACAATTAACTACATCAAATCCTCAAATACAACAATGTTCTATCACTATCATAATCAGCCATCGGGTTACATCATCAGATATAACACATAATTGATAAGGTTGTCTTTTTTATTTTTTTTACTTCTCTTATGGCTTTCCTTACAACCGAACTACACAGACAAATACCCACAGCTATGCTTCAAGGTGCAAATACCCACAGTTGTCGAACTACACAGACAAATTCCATCAAAAACTAACAGTTCCTAAAACATCATACCATATTTTAAAATTTACAGTGAAGGAAAGGTTGTATATTTAGGCCATTAGCTATAATCTAGGGCTTAACATTCCGATTGAAGGTTGATTTTGGGGATCAAGTCAAGCCATCAAAAAACCCTTACCATATGAAGGCTGTGTCTCCACCTCTATACGAAGCCGGTATGCCATCTAACTAAGCAGCTACATTCCAGGTCAGTTTCCTCAGCACCGACGCCAGATTTTGTAGATCAGGTCAGTTACGATTAGTAATGTGGCTTGCTGCTGTTTCGGGCTTGGTGAGAATGCAAAGTTTCTAAGACAACGCTTCTCTACACTTTCTTGTTCCCCCCTGCCGCTGTCTTTCACTTCTACTGCAGCAGAAGATGGTCGTCGTCGCCGTCGCCTTCGCCGTCGCCGGGAGCTACTTCGCGCCAGAAGTTTCGATAGTGAAAGGCCAGGGACTAGGGAGTTCTACGCGGTGGAGTGTGGAGATGATTACCTTTGTGAGTTCCAAGGTTTTTTTTTTTTTAAAGTTTCGTTCATTAGACATTTTTTGGTTATTCCAATCCTACCCTTTGCCCATAATGTCGCGTGGAGTGCAAACATAGAATTAACGGCACTTTTGGACGGAAATCATCCATGGGGACGAATTGCGTGAGTTTATCAAATGTTGAGGGCTGTGGGGTGACAAAACAAAGGTTGGGAACGAAATCGAGACTAAATGCAAAGGTTGGGGACGATTTGTGAAATTAACCCTAATAATAATATGCACAAATGGAAAATTATCAAAGCTTAATAATAATAATAATAATAATAATAATAATAATAATAATAATAATAATAATATTTAAAGACTTGAGAATCCTTAAACTTGTTAATTGGTATATTGGTAGTTCCTGCAACATTAGTTTGATTAGGATTTTTAACCCGTTTAATATCTGCTGTTCCAATAGCATCTATCTAGTTAAGAGAAATTTCACATCCATACGTTTACGTCTATCGTGAAAAGTTGAAGTCACTTTGACTACTATTATTAATATCAACATAAAAGGACACGAACATGAATGTCAAAGAAAAGAATAGATAAAGGATAATTATAAAATTGTTGAAAATTTTCCAATATTAAGCATTGTGCTCGTGTACTAAAATGAGTACCTCCTCGCAATGATGTGGCATCTGCCATACGTGGCATCTGGGGGCTACTCTCATATAAAATACGCGGACACAATGCTTAATTAGGTGAAAAACTCATTATATTACCACTATAAACTTTTTAATTTCTATACTACAATATGAAGGCACCACGATCAAATCACATTTTTTACAATTACACCACTAGCACATATACTCATGAGCTAATTATCTCTAATCTAGACCAGATAATGATAGCCTATGACAATATTAACATTATTCATAAGTTGAAAAATATGTATATTGGATCTTAGATTGAACGTCTCAGTGTAAAACTACAAGCATATATCTCATAGATTAAATTAACTTAAAAAACTATCTTTCTATCTCTCAAGTATAATAATAATTTAATAAAATCCTAAATAATTTATAACTCTCGAGCTTAACTTAATTTATTCTGGTAGGCAAAGATTTATTTTAAGCGAAATTATATTAATTAACACTAGACCTTTTTATATTTTTACCACATTTAGTTGAGTTATATCAATTGTCCATAAGCTTCAATTATTTTTATATATTTGCATCCCTAATAATTTTTAATGCTTTTTTTTTCATAACTTGTTATTAGTAGTTAGTACTCCTTGTTATTCCTTTTTCTTTATTTCTGTTTTTGCCTTGATTTGCTGGGCATTTCTTTTGCAAAGGGAGGTGCCCCTTATTGTGGGTATCATCTGATGTTGTGTATATAAAATCCACCTTTTTCCAAAAAAATAAAAAATAAAAAATAAATAAATATTAGTACTCCTTGCTTTGAATGATATTTTTCTCCAAATTTTTTGTCATTGAATTTTAAAAATGAGGAGAACTTAGGCAATTGCGCTTAACTAATTGGCATCCTATTATATAGTAAAATGTTTATCGATTTTCTTAACGAAGTTTTTGGACAAAAATTGTTTTGGAATAAAAGATATGCTAATTGATGAAAAAAACTAATGACATAAATGTGGAGAGAAAAAGTTAGGAATATGAATATAACAATTAATAAATGTTAAGAACATGTAATGCAATTTAATTTGGTCTGAAATAAAAAAGTGTGGTGACAATATAATTACCCTAATTTTAATTTTTAATTAAAATTAAGTACTACATATTCCAACTTTATATAAAATCAATTAAATTTTAATAATTTTCGTAATTCCTAATTTCAATTATTTTAGTCGTATAAAATGAAATTGACACTATTTGCTTCTTCTTCTTCTTCTTCTTCTTCTTCTTCTTCTTCTTTTCTTCTTCTTCTTCTTGTTTTTAACTTCAAAATATTTGTTCTTAATTTCTTTTATATATATATATATATATATATGTGCGTGTGTTCTTAATGTTGCAAATCTGATTAGCACATTATATAAATACGTATATTACCATTCTATTTAAAGTTATTTGTTCTTTGCAAGAGGTTATGTAATGAAAAATATATTGAATTTTTTTCACTTTCATTTTGCATTTAAAACAAAGTTAGGCACTTTTTGTAGCAGCTAAGAGTGCGACATTCAGGGGGGAACTTGAACCATCTATTGCTGAAGCTTTGAGAGTGCGGGAAGCATTAAAGAAGCTTTTTTATCCATTTTGCCCACCATCCCTGCCCCCCCAACCGGGCCAGTGACTATAGATCTAGATGCTTAGGTCATTGTTGATAACTCAAATTTGTAATGCTAAGAGGAAAATTTTCAAAAACCTCCTGAAGGTTTTGTAACAAAACCTCCCACCTCGTATAGTATGTATGGATGTATATTATGTGTATTTCAAATACATGTAGAGTGTATCTATATATACCACACAATGTTAGCGGTTTTAGAAAGGGATTCATTTAATAGAAATGATGACAGCGGTAAATTATTAACGTTAATAAATTATAATGTTTGTCGATATACAGATTTAAAGTCGAAAAGAACAACAAAATTAAGAACAAGACAAGTTAAGGATATATATATATATATGTATATACACATACATAGGGATGTCAACGAGCCGAGCCGAGCCGGCCAACATTTGGGCTCGAGCTCGGCTCGGCTTTTTTGGTCCCGAGCCGAAAAAGCCCGAGCCAAAGCCCGGCTCGGCTCGGCTCGGCCGTGAAAATTAGGTTCGACCCTAGCTTTGGCTCGGGCTTTTTCCGAGTCGAGCCGAGCCGGCCCACCCAGCTCGGCTTTTTTTTTAATTTTTTTCCTATTTTAATTTAGTTTTTTTCTTTTTTACCTAAGTTTGATGCGGGCCGGCTCAGCTCAGCCCCTTAGGCCGGTAATTACCGACCTGCGCCGAGCCACATGGGCCGGCCCGCCGAGCTTCCCCGAGAATTTAGGTCTCGGCTCGGGCTAGGGCCCGTCTTAAAAGAGCCCCGAGCCGACTCGGCTCGGCTCGGCTCGGGCTTTTTACGGGCTGGGCCACGGGTCGCCTGAGCCGGCCGACTTGATATGCATCCCTACATATGCACACAAACACACCATTGTAAGTTAAAATTGAAGTAAGATAAAAGAAGAAATAGATTATTAAAAAAATGAAAAGATAATGATTTTGTAAAAAGAAAAAAATGGTAATTGATAAGATAACAAAAGAAGGAATTATGTTAAAGAAATTTAACTATGATTAATCATGTAGGCTTTTTTTTTTTTTTTTTTTTGAAAGAGTCATTCATGCAGTTTTAGTTATGGATTTAATAAGTAAATAAAATTTAAAAAAAATGGTTTATACTGTGGTGTCCTGACAAATTTTTTTTGTTGTAATAATATAATTACAAAATGCAAGTTTCTATAATTAACAAAATGAATTATTATGGAATAACTCCATGACTCATACATGGACTAAGCCATCTCATGGATGGCTGAAGAGCAACATAGATGCCGCCATTTTCACTGAAGGAAGAGTGGGGCTGCGCTCGGTCTTAAGAGGTGTAGATGGTTGTCTTGTGTGGTGTCGGAATGCCACATATGGAAGTATGATATGGGATTAAAGAGGCCGAAGGAATGGGGCTTAGAGAAGTTTTGAAATGGTTACTCACCTTGGGGATTTCAAATGTTATCATAGTTATCATAGAGACGGATTTCAAGGTGGTGGTTGATGCAATGACACAAGATGCAGACAACACCGAGTTCGTACTTATCATACGGGATTGCAAGGAACTCTCAAAGTATATGCCTACTTTTTGGGTACATCATATTAGTATAAACGCTAATATGGTTGCTCATTCTTTAGCCAGTCGAGCTAGAGATTTCATCAGTCCTTGTACCCTTAATTATGTTCCTAATTGGCTTGTCCCTTCCATAACTATGGATGTAAATGTTGTTGCTTCATCTAATGACAACTAAGCTATTTTCATCAGGGAGAAAAAAAAACTCCATGACGTGTTTAATGAAAAAAAAATATAACACCTACCTCTTATCGTCACATATCGCTAGCTTACCTCATGTCTTTGGGTTGTTGAACCAAACTGGCTAGTCAGCATATTAGAGTTGTGATATTTGAACAAAGATGGATACAAAAGGTGAAACAAAACTAACACGATCATGCTTTCAACATATTACATCACCTTCAAATCAATGACAAACACATGGGCCACATATTTATTTGTCAAATTCTTTATCCTCTCTTTTGTCCAAATAGAATTATTCTATTAGTATGGCTAATCTCCTCACCCAACTTATGCGGTGCTATTACACTTGCATAACATCAACTCACTTACTTAAATGACACTTTCAACTCGATATTTTTCATCTTGAAAGTCCTATCATGGTAATGATAAAATTAACACTGAGCAGACGTGGTACACGTGTGTGTCACATTGTTGGGCTATATATCTCCTTTTATATAAAAAATTTTTTAGTGCGTGTAGATAGTACACACTATATACTCCCCCTGTCCCGCAAAGATATCCATCTTTCATTTTTCACATAGATTAAGAAAACTTGATTAATATTGCTGGAAAAGTACAATTTAAGGTTATATTTACTAATATATCCTTATATTTATTGAATATATCACTGTAATTGTTCATTGTTGTTTACTACCATGTAATGTAGAATGGGTAATTGGAACAAAAGGTGGACCTTTGAATACTCTTGTACAATTGGTTCCTACCTTTGAATTCTTAACAATTTCACCATACCTTTATGTTTTCTTAGCAAAGTTCATCCTCAATACTAAATTAGTCCTTTATTAGAAAAGCATTTTTGTCCACTTACACCTTAAGATTACAAAATATTGCAAGTAAAGGTTCTAAAATAATTAGCATAAAACATTTTTTCAAAAGGAGAGTATAAAGGGAGCGATTGACAGTGGTTGTAGTTTGATGCAAGAAATGACCAAACAAAATTACAAGTCATATCGGAAAAATAAATAAACTTTTTTTCGCTTTTTTTCCCTCTCATTTTTATTTTTAAGTACTTTTTCACTTTAAATCTTTGTTTGATTAATAATCAATAAATTTTAAATCTTTGTTCGATCATTTACATTCATATTGGGACCTTCTTTGCATATTTTTAAATTTTAAAGTACAAGTAGACAAAAATGTCGTATAATAAGGGACTAATTTAGCATCAATGATGAATTTTGATAATAAAACATGAAGGTGGGGTGAAATTGTCAAAAATTCAAAAGTATGGATCAATTGCACAAGAGTGTCCAAAGGCAAGGAAGGACCTTTTGTGCCAATTACCTAATATAAAATTAATAAGACTACATTAGAAAACTAAAAAATTAGTTAGGCGAAATGATATATATATATTGTAAATAAATTAACTATAATGTGAATGACTATCCAAACTCTGAAACCCTAGAAGCCGTATATTAGTTTTCTTAGCCATCACTCTAAGTTATTTGACTTGTGCTCCAAGTCTTACTTGGGCAACACATTTGTACGTGTACAAATAGACATCTTATGTTGGGAATGAGATATACAATTCATGGTTTTCTCTCTAACTTTTCTCTATTTCTCTTCTCTTTTCTTTCTTATTTATAACATGTTATTAGCACGATTCTCTTTTTCAAAACCGTTTTCCAATTTACGTCCTACGTGGTCTTAGTTTCTCAATTTCCATGATTGTAATGATTTTGAAGGAAAATGTTTTGGGGCCGTTCATGGGTTGTCTGAAAACACAATCCAATTTAATTGGTTAATTTGTGATTCAAGATACTTTTGACTTATTATTGTTTAGTAATTTTCATCTATGCATGAATGGTGTATGTAATGTGTTATTTAAATGTTTAGTAATCACTTAATCGATTTATATTTATAGTTGTTTCCGGAAGAAATACGATCTTTAAAGTTTCACCAATAATCGTGAAGATTATTGTAATGTAAATATTATTCATGTAATTCTGGAAGAATCACCAATTATATCTCATATTCTAGAAGAATATAATTGGCTTTGGAAAAGCCATATAAGACATGTGATTTGTTGTGATTCTTGAAGAAACACGATTCTATAATTCTTAATTGTCTTGAAGATTATTAAAAGATTAATATATTGTGATTCTTGAAGAACACAACATGATCTCAGAATATTCTAATTGAATATGGTGTGCTTCCAAAGAGCACAATATGTAAAATTTAGAGCTGTGTTTTCTTGAAGAAAAACACAATAAACAAATATTCCTGAAAAATATTTCATATTGCTCTTTATGAAGCGATTATCTCTTTTTATTATTCGTTATATGCATTATTTATTTGTTATTGTATTATTTACTTTTGGTTAATTAGTTCAGTTATTGTATTATTACCAATTAGTTGTGCTCTTGAAGTAGCACAACTAATTGTAATATTATGAAGAATATTACATATTCATGAAGATAGTCTATACATGAATATTACATATTAGATATCTTTGAAGAGTAGTCTATACAGGATTTAATTTATTTGGTAATTTGATATCTTTGAAGAATGTCAATTTATTGTTCCTGAAGTAGCAATAGTCCAAGTTAATTTCAAAAGTATAATTTATTGTGCTCATGAAGTAGCATATGTCTTCGTAGCTATAGATATGGTGATATGTGAAAGAATACTCCATGAAGAAGAGTATAATGATTCATGTTCTGTGGACATTAAATTTTTGAATTTTTGTATTATAAAGTTACACAAATAGCCATATCACTTATAACGCCTTGAGTTCTAAGCACGCGAGACCGTACTAAATCTGTTCTATCTCTTTTTAGAAACACAGAAATTTGATATTTAAATAAATAAGGGCGAAAATTTTCTCTTTATTTAAACTAGACAACATTTCATAAAAACTAATGTTCAATAATCTCAAATACAACCATTGTAAATAATAGCAAAACAAACTTTTAAAATTAAATAAAATTATGAAATTAAATTATGAACTTTGAGATTTAGAGTAAAATAACCAAACTTTGAAAGTTTTTTTACTCAAAATAAACTTTGAAGACTCCATGGACTGAAATCGACTTGATTGAAAGTTTCAGGACCAATTTGAGAAACCAACAAAGTTTCAGGGACTCAGATCATCTATAATGAATTCTGTCGACTCATTTAGACTTTGAGAAACTACAAGGACTGAAATAAAATGTTTGGAAAAACAAGGGGCTTGAGGGCAATGGGATTTCAATTAAAATCCTTAACAGCTTGTTTGATTCTCATTATTTGTTTAAATTTAAGGAAATTATAATGAGAAGAGAAGTGAATGTGTATTGAAATGTTAAAAATTTGAAATATATGTTTGTAATTGGGTAGTTGTTAAATTAAATGTGATAAAATTATAAATGGGTGAATAATGAAAATCAAACAACCTCTGAATCAAATTCTCCTTCCTGAATCCGGTCGAGATGCAGAGAGTCCGAGAGGGACGATGAGGGGTTCGACGGTGGGGGTTCGATAATGGAGGTCGCGGTGGCGTAGGTTCGAAGTGGGTTCGTGATGATGGTTCTACGTTTCAAGAATGTAGTTCACTACTGGGTCTCGACTGGGGAGCAGTGGGTTCGTGTTCGGTCGAGGTCCGTGAGCCAAAGAGCTACGAATTTGGGTTCGAAGTTTCGACAGAGACGACTCGGGTTTGCGAATTCGAGGCTGGGGGAGTTCAAGAAGGTTCAGCCGGCAACAAGGCTTGAGCGACAGAGGAGGTCCTGGTCGAGGAGATCGGAAGAGCGTCAAGGTAAGTTCAAAATACACATATGGGTTTTGGATTTTGGGTTCTTTTTGTGGAAGTTTGCGGCTAAAGGAGTGATGGTGTTGGCTGTTCAATTGGAAGAGAAGGCAGTGGCTGCCATGTGTGTGTCTATGCGATGTAACGGGTGTGTATAATGTATACCTTTGGAGAGGGGGTATGCGTTGTATGTTGGGAATTCTGTGTGTGATTTCGTTTGGCTGAAATGGCTGTTGTAATTTGAATGTATGAAACCGTCCGAGTGTGTGTGGATGATTGTAATTTTTCCCAGTGTGCGTCGGGTAATTTCTCATTGGGAATGGGACTTTATGAATGTATCTGTGTGTGTCTCTACTATGTTTGCTGGAAGTTGCTCAATGGGTGTAGAATGAAATGGAGGAGTGAATAGCTGATTTCGTTGAGGGAAATTTGCAGATTTTTTTGAGTGTGTTTTCTGTGCATTTGAATGTGTACAGAAACGTTTTGTTTGCTGGGTTTGTAAATAGTAGTGAGTCCATACATATATATATATATATATATGTATACTCACCTATACAGAACATCATGGGAGATTATGAGAGGATTGTGAGGATTTTTTGCTTCAGAAAAATCTGGGAAAGGGCTGTTGGCAAATGGCAACCGATTTGAAACCGTCTTAGTCTTGTTTGGCTAAGCTCAATCTAATTTGGGCTTCAAATTGTGCTCAAAACTAAATTAGACTCAAATAAATAAATTTTGAGATAAAATGGATAATGAGCTTTAAACTTGGGCTTGAAATTTATATTAGGCTCAACATTAAAATGGCTGTAGCTTAAAATAAATAAGAATTGGGCTTAGATTAAAATTTAAACAAAATGGCCTTAAATATTAATTTAGGTTTAGGATAAAGAAATTGAACTATTAATTAGCCCAACACTAAAAATGGATATCGTATGCAAATATTCGCAAATATCATATAATTAGACTCACGCTGGAAATCCAATTACGAACTCGGGTTTTTCTTTAAAATAAAATAGACGAGCAAGATGAATTCTTTTAAACTTTTATTGTGACCAATTAAAATAATGGGTTAGGGTGGTAGCGACACGCTTAAATTCTTTAAAATCTTTAAAATAATAATTTTCATTTATGAAAATTCCGGTTTTTACATCACCAAACTTCAATGTTGTTGCGTTTGACATATCGGCAAGAACTATTTGTCGTGGGCCCTTAATGACGATGTTTATTTGATCTCAAAGGGTTTGTGGAGACAATAAAAGAAGAAAGCACAAATATGAGGATTGTGCAAAAGAACTTAGTTTCCTTCGTTATCATCTGTACGATAACTTGAAAGTTGAGCACTTTACCGTCAAAAATCCACATGATCCATGGAAAAATCTGAAATAGAGAGTTGACCTATAGAGGATCATAGTCCTCTCTAAAGCCCATTATGAATAGATGCATCTGCAGTTGCAGGATTTATAAACCATAAGTGAGTACAATTCTGAGTTGTTCAGAATATGTTCTAAATTGAAACATTGTAGAGAAAAGATAACTAATAAAGATATGCTAGAAAAGACATTCTTCAATTTTTATAATTCGAATATGCTCTTGCAATAATAATATCGAAAGCATAGTTTCAATACGTACTCAAAACTTATATCTTGCTTACTAGTGACTATAGAAAATAATGAGTTATTTAAGAGTATCATGAGTTCATGAGTTACGCCTCACTGGTTTCACTGTATTGCCTGAAGCAAATGTAACATTTGAACATGCGAGTAGATGTGGAAAAACTCATGGACAAAACTCTAACATTGAGGTGCGTAAGGCATCCAATGATAATAGTTCATCTAAAAAGGAGTATAAAGAATATTTTTTAGATGTTGCATGAAAAGCATTAATTGAGTGCGTACTTGTCGTATGGAAAAATATCTTGTGGATCTCTACTAGCGTTTAATCAAGGAAAAAAAAAAAGAGAAAGTGAAGGCCAATATCTTTGATTATGACGGTCGAGTTCTTGTGATTCACTTTAATGTCCCTGACTTATTTTGTCAACCCAAAAGAGAATATTGATAACCTGATTCGTGGTTAATCATAATAGATTGTTCAAGTTGATAATGCAACTATACATACCATTCTTCAAGAGAAAAGATATTTTATGGAATTAACATTAGCTGAAAATAATGTTAATACTATATCAAATGCATCGAAAATCATCAAAAGCTTTGGAAGAGCTTGTATTATTTTGACAAATAATACTAAATTTTATATTAATGATGGACTTTACTTTAGCAAATTCAAGACAAATTTGCTGATTTTTTAAAATATCCAATAGATACTAATTGAGATAATGCAAAAAGATAATAACATTTTTGCATAAATTTCTTTATACCTGGCCGAAACAAGATGAAGGAAAAATTCTCGACACTGCCATTCATAAAAGCAACTGAGATATAAACCATATCACGAACGTGAAGTTCGTTGATCAAAAGAGCTTTATACCTTGGCATGATAGATTTGGACATACGTGAGCAACTATGATGTGTCAATAATTCATATAGGAACAATCTAAAAAACTAGAAGATTCTTCTAGCAAATGATTTACCATGTGTTGCTTGTACGCAAGGCAAGTTGGTCATTAAACCTTATAGTGTGAATGTTAATATTGAATCTCCAATTTTCTTATAAAGAGTTCATGGAGATATACATATGGGCCGATATACCCACTATGTAGGCTATTTTATTGCATTATGGTATTGATTGATGCTTCTATTAAATGGAACCATGTTTACTTGATTTCCACTAGAAATGAAGCGTTTGCTAGACTACTTGCTAGTAAAATAAAACTAAAAAGCTCAACTCCTAGATACTCAATCAAGAAATTGTCTTGATAATGTTGGTGAGTTTTGCTATCAAGACTTCGAAGATTATTGTACGTTAATCGGCATTGAGGTTGAACATTTAGTTGCCCATATCCACATTTTAAATGGTTTAGCAGAACTATTTATTACACATCTTCAACTAATTGCTAGATCATTGTCAATGAAAACAAGACTTCCAACTTTTGTTTGGATCATGAGCATATTACATGTTATAGTGTTGGTTCGTGTAAAGCCAATCATCTATCATTAGTAGTCTCCCTTGCAGCATGTTTTGGTTGAGAGTATGATGTCTCTTGCTTGAAAAGTCTTGATTTGTGCTGTTCAAATACAGAAGAATAGAAGATTCTTCCATTTACAAGAATTCTCGTGCATGTGCTGCAAGTTCTCAGGCAAATTAATTATTAATCATTACTAGCTATTTGGATCTGGGTTCCAAATGTATTTGAAAAATATTCAGGGTGAACCTTGTGGGCCTAATCACCTTCCATGTATACTTTTTAGATATCTTATGAATTTGGATCCACTAAAGGTTGCATGTCAAACTCATAATCAGAAGTTTATGAAAATGGTTGCTTAATTGATTGATTATGAGCAAAAGTTCCATATATCAAAATTAGGGCTGGGCATCCGATCCAGAAAACCGTCAAAACCGACTCAACCGACCCGAAATGAGTTGAGTCGAGTCGGGTTGCTACAGTACACAGGTCGGATTGGGTTGGAAAACAAGTAACCCGACTCGGGTTCTGGGTTGACTCGGCACTACCCGGGTGAACCTGGTGAACCCGACTGAGTCAACCCGAGTCGGTTCAACCTGATTTTTTTATTTTTTTGGGCGAGGTTTTTTTCTTATAGTGTATTTAGATATGTATTAGTGTATTTGGGCCTTTGTAATACTAGGCCTATGGTGAGTTTTAAATTTTTTTGGGCCTTAAATGAATTTAGGCTAGTTTTCTTTTTTTTTTTTTATCAATAGGCCCAAATCGACAACCCGATCAGACCTGAGTCAACCCGAGTTGACTCGAGAACCCGACCCGAGTCGGCCCGGTTTCTAAAAGGCCAACCCGAATCACTATCGGGTGGGGTTCGGGTTGGGTTCAAACCCGACCCGATCCGACCGATGCCCAGCCCTAATTAAAATAAAGACATATGTACCTTGCTAGTTAATTTTATCCCAAAAGTCATTAATTATTCATATATTGGTTGAGATATTAATTGCTTATGATTAGTAAAATAATATTATACGCCTCAAGTTATTTGTTACACCATTAATGGAGAACAATCATTTGTACTTAAGTGATATTGATATTTCACTTGTAGTAGTATTCTTATAACATGCCAATAGAATATATGATATCTCCTATATTTGGCTTACAGTTACAAGCCTCCAACTAAAGTTGATAAGTGTAATATGTATAGTCGCCCCATAAAACTAATATAGATATTATTGTAATGCTAATAATACAAATTGAATTTGAATATCTATTTGTATGTCATCCATGTAGGATGATATATTTATCATGTTATTCTGACTGACTGTTTCTTAAATTAAACAATCTTCTCAGCATTAGGGGCATGAATTGATAGTTGGTACTTGGTAACAAGTATATGAAATCCACGATTGTAATGCTCATATGTATAATGCAAACCTAAAGTTTGCAAGACAGTATGTATTTCATATTACTGACTGCATCGTTACCAATAGATATATCAAGTCAAATGCTTCAACCTGGATTGATATAAAATCCTATAAGTGGATTTGAGATATTAATGGCATGCCTGAAGTATGGTGTGGTCAATTCCAAAATAAATATCCATGAAAAGAATATGAAGCATATATTTGTGATGGTTTCATTGAAGTATATATACTCCAGAGGAGTATACAGACATAACTAATTTAAAAAGGCGTAAAGAGGCTCAGGTACCTGAAATTACTGGAATAAAGAAACTTTGATAAGTTATGTTTGTACTGAGATCAGATGGAATTGACAAGAAATAATAGTCGAGTACACGTGCCTATGAGCTCAATAAATAACAAGGATGATGAATCAATTTAATCAAAATTATTGATATTGAATATTGATTAAGATAGAAAAACAATTTTGCATATTGTTGCAATGTCGATATATAACAATCAATACTTATACTAAAATAGCATCAAATATGTAGTGGATGTTATTAAAACTTAAAGTTTCATTTGACTGACAATATGTGAAAATATCTATTTATTATATATTAAAAGAGGATAGTCTGGTCAACCTTTTTTCCTACCTAAAATCTACGGTGAAACTTGTGGTGTAACTCTTTTTCTTTTCTTTTTGGGATTTTTTACCAATTAAGCTATTTAATTATGTTAGTTAACAAAACTTATATTCAAATCTCTCCTTTAAGCTCCTTCAATTACGCCAATAAACACAATTACGCCAATTAACAAAGTATATGTTCCAATCACATCATCACTTCCTACTCTTTCTTTAAAATTGATTTGAATACCTAATCGTAGTCTACTTACAATTTCATCACCAGATCCTAATCATTTTTCAAATTGATTCAAATCCGCCGCCATGTTTTACAACTACTGCTAAATCTCCAGCAATGAGTATCTGATAAAACGGCTGATAAGGTCTCAGGTCCTACGACATTGATTTTGTTAAGATTGACCATGACACTATTTTATTTTATTTTTTTTAATCTTACATTGGTATGATCACTAATATGTTCTCATTCTCCATATTTCTATTAAATAGATTGTTCACAGAATATGGATGATAGGTATGAGAAATTCATCATAACTTAGTCTCTTATCTATACTGTTTTAGAATATCTCTTATACATAAAGTGCTTTGTAGCTTATTGATACAGTTAGATATGTTTTCAGAGATTGGTGTCTGACTTGGTGTATATTTCAACCTTTCTTGCCCTAGAGTTATGCTTATAGGACCCGTATCAGTGATGTTTGGGTTCAAGGTCTAGACTTCCTTCTATCTTGAAGTGAATTACCTCACATTTCTTGGCTCCCTGGAATATTTGCTGTTATCACATGATCAAGACTACTCATTTCTTTGGCAACTGAAATTATCAATTTCCTTTTTCTAGCTATATCTTAATTATTGTTTAAATTGTACCATTTGTTGCTGAGTTTGTGAGCTAAAGATTGAGAAGAAGTGATATATTGTTTAGTATCAGATTCTCCTTCTTATTTTGCTTTTTTACTAACCCCCTTAGTTCTTTTGTACAGAGAAGTTAACTATTTTTGGGCATGCTGATCATGTGTTAGCAAAAATGAAGATGGGAATAGCATGAAAATGTGAGCAATTCTATTATCTGATGTGATGTCTATGATTCCAATGTAAGTATTATGTATTTGATTTTGTATCAAATAATACTTGTAGGATTATGAGGCAATGTCTTATTTTTTTTGTTTTCATTCTTGAACCTGTATTCATCATGATAATCCGTTTCGAATCTCTTACATTTCATTTGTTCTATATAGGTGAAATGGGAACAATAGATGGTTACTTTTAGGCTAGCAAATATCTACACTACATATCCTTCAATACATATCAGTATCAATATCAAAAAACAGTTTTGAAGAGTTACTCATGTTCTAGATTATCCTTTAATATGTTTCATGTGTTTGGATAATTTATAAAAGTCATCTACCCTTTTAAGTTTTCATTGTATGGGATCATTAAAAAAATTAGTGTATTGGAGTTCTTTCATCATTTTTCCTCATTTATCACATGTTTAACCTTATGTTTTTCTACTGAATTCCATCTTTTCTTGGTTTAAGGACTTTGCCATCAATGCTTCCCATTTCAGGTGCAGGGTAGGTGGTTCTTGCAAGATGTCACTAGCATGTTGGGACCGAAAATAATATGTGCGTCGTATATAGAAGTAATTTGAACAAGGAATTGCTCGATTACATAATGGACCATTTTCTTGACAAGTGGACCATTTTCTTGACAACTGCTACATATAAGGTAGACTATTTATAATTCATGGGGTAAAGTGATTGTTAAAAAACATAATTATATTTTAAGTCATATTAATTAAAATTTTTAACTATTTAAGATTTTTAATATTGAAATCATTCTAAAATAAGTACAAAAACTTAATTATTTTTAAATTTTAACCTTTTTGTTTTATTTGATTAATATGAGATGTACTAATAATAAAAATAATAATGATTTTAATAAAAAAATTCCTTTTCGATTTTGATAACTATTTTAAAATTTTACTAATTCCCATTGAAATCGCTATTATTTATTGGATAACTATTTGCAGAGATAAAGGCTGAAAACCTCTTGCCTAACGTACTCTATTACTCAACAGTCATCAATATTATTCTAATGGGGTTTATATCAAGATGTAATAGAGGTGTACATATAGTTTAAATGAGGATTCTACTTCAAATGGGATTCATATCAAGATACAATAGATGTGTACATAGAATTTCTTATAGCTGCAATATGTAAAATGGGGTTGGTGGAATCCTCTATAGTGAATCTTGATGAGATATGTGTTCATATGACGAAACCATGGAGGCGTACTTAAAGTTCATTCATTTGTATTTTTTTTAAAAATAATATATATTTATGAGTATTTATCAACTCAACTTCTTATAGATTATTAGTATTAGCATTTTTTAGAATTATTCTTTCCATGTAATACACGGATGAAAAACTAGTATAATTAATGTAATAAAATCCCAGAAGGATTTGATATGCTTGAATGAAGTAAATAAAGAACTAAAAGTTCTCGTATATATTGCCATTTAATATAAAGGAGGTACACATACTGTTTTTTCCTTGACTAATGTTTTGTCCCAATAAGTTTTCCTAGCAAAGTTTTTAACGAGGTAATATCAATGACGTATCCAAAGAATAATGTATTCTTTTTCCCTCACTTGGATTTTCTCTCACGGGTTTTTTTCCTTGTAAGGTCTTAACGAGGAATATTTTTTGTATAATAAATGTTTGTAACATATATGATACTGACCCTCAATATAAAACTCTTGAAAAGTTGATACTACCTGAAGCAGAATATATTTCAAAGTATTTGAAGATATTAGAAAGATATGGATGGCTAAACACAAGAGCTATAGTTGGCTGAAGTTAAGGAAGTAGCTTTACTCTTTTTCCTGGGAAAAGTTTTTGTCCCAATGAGTTTTTATACCAAGGTTTTAATAAGGTAACACTTGGACACTCTAGAGTTGATAACAATTAATTGTATTTTTTTCTCCTTTGTTTGGTAGGTTTTCCCCAATGGGTTTTCTCAAATGAGGTTTTTGATGAGACAATTGTTGTATAGAATAATCATTCAAGGGGGAGTGTTGTAAATAAATTAATTATAATGTGAATGACTATCCAACCTCTGAAACACTAGAAGCCGTATATTAGTTTTCTTATTCACAATTCCAAGTATTTTGACTTGTACTCCATTAGATAACACACTTGTACGTGTATATATAGAGATCTAATGATGTAAATGAGATATATAATTTATGATTGTCTCTCCAACTTTTCACTATTTCTCCTCTTTTCTTTCTTATTTATGGCAATATATAAAAAATTAAGGAGGGGTGAAAAGTTGGAGAGACAATCATAAAT
>CAVNYN010283816.1:0-14321 GCA_963692815.1 Nyctanthes arbor-tristis | reverse complement strand
GATTAAACGCCCATTATGTGTCATTTTAGGGCGGAGTTGGTGAAGAAGAAAAAATGGAGGGGTCCTTAATTAATTAATTAATTGATTGATTAAGTCATTAATTAATTAAATTATGTTCTTGGAGTCCTCATGGATGCACTGCCATTAGCCTTTAACTCATCAAATCTTTGCTTCTAATTTTCACCATTACTTTTCCAAATGTTTTACTGCCATGTGGAGAGCGACTAGAGGTAGGTCGGGCCAAGAATTGACCCGGTAAATAACTTAAGCCACCACCATAAAAATAGAAAGATATTCTATAATTAAAGTCGGAAACAAGTAGTTGAACACAAGTAGACGAAAAGTCGTTGAGATTTTTCTATCTGCAATTGGTCCTCGAAGGACCGAATCGCGTTCTCCACGCATGATGATATTCTTTAGGGACTTAAAGGAAAGTAAAAGGTAAGTTAATGACATGTATCAAAACTCTCACGGATATAAAAGTAGGCTAATCAGACAAGTAATCCCAGCTTATAGTATAGACGGTGGTATCGATCGATCAGATAAGCGTTGGGCTAGCTTATAAGTTAATGACGGTTGACCTTTTACAGCTCTATTTATTTAGAGGTTGGTAAACAAGAAAAGGTGACAATGAATTTGTACTTGAAAAATTCCGCAAATCGTGATGGCTTTCCGAACTTATTGGCTACCCTTTCGCAAGCAAACAAAAGCCTTTGGTCACAGTCTAAATCTCCACCAACATTGAATTTGATAGTTTATTATTGTCTACTATGCACACAAAATTAAAATGCATGGATTTGGTTCGTTCCAATTAGAAAACACGTTCTTAGAAAGTTAGAAAATCGATAAATTGGGTGTTAATCTTTATTTGAATGTGTTTTAATAGGTTACATATGTTGTGATATGACCTTCCTCCTACGGGCCACCTAAACCTTCGATGTGCTTAATTTGTTATCTACCCAACAATTTAGATAACATAACATTGCAAGAAGTTTGTTAGGTTGAATTTGAAAGTCTTTGGAATCTAGTTCTCTAAATTTTTGACCGCGTCGCATCAAGCCCGTGCTTGTTAATTAATAATTGAGTGTCTTATAAAAGGTAAAATTAAGAAATAAGGTATAGTAAAAACTTTATCACCAGAATTGAAAAGGCAATTATTAATTAAAAAACTCGTTTTAGTTGTAAAGGTATATTTTATCAATATATTATGTTTGAATGAATTTAATTAAGTTACCATCTTTCCCTTACAATTCTCACTTTGTACTTGTTATGTTCAAGAAGGGTGTTTTTTTCCCTTTCAATTTTTTTTTTTGTAATTATAATTATTTTGGACATCATCTTATTGTTATTATTATTATTTTTAATTAAACCACTGGGGGTTGAAAATGCCCTTTAAAAATGGATAAGTTTTAGATAAATTGATGACAAGGATGTATTGAATAACAAAACTTCGAAGTTAGGACTGTGAAATTGTCAAAAAAAGAGAAAGATTAGAACTGCAACTGTACAAGAAGTCTAAAAATAAATTGGTACAAACGCACATTTCATCCGAGAAAGTTACCCTACCTAACTTTTATTTATAGTAACGCTGTGGCAGTAATTAATAGTTAGGTTAACTCTAACGAGAATTTTACCATGTGCACAAAGAGTTGTAAAAATGATACATTAAAGAGAAGAATTTTGTTTTCGATGCAACAGCTTATTTTTAAATTAATTATAAATGAATAAGCTACTCGTGCATTTTGTATTTTTTTTATATATATTTTATTTCTGCAAATGGGATATTTAATTATTCATCCCACAATCAAACAAAGAAATAAAAGTACAATTTTGAAGAAAGAGTCGACCAAATACATTCAAATTTCTTGAGCAATCTTTCTTAGATTATTTGTTTGAAAATCACTAGTTTGTCTTTGACTCTACTCCTTGTCGGTTTAACTTGATTTAAACTTCGCCATCTACCATAAGAACAAATAAAAGGAGATTTACAATTTACATGATTTCAACATTCTTTTAGAATTTGAAACTTCCAACCTTAATTATATAAAAGTGTGACCTTATGTAAATTGATGAAGTGTAAAGTAATAAATTACAATCAAGTTGAGTCATACGTTTTCATTTCATCATGTCTTGTAAGTATTGGTTTAAAAAGGTTAAAATGGATTTGAGCTCTTGAAGTATTAAGGATTAATATTTCAATTTGGATTTGAAAGAAGAACGCAATTCAATTTTTTGAACTCTCTTAACTAGACTCTAGCAATTAGTTGTAACAAAGATAAGTTCAAGTTAGCGATAACTATACTTAGATTGTTAACAATGGTGGAAAGCTCTATAAACATAGAACTTTGGTTATTGCAAAACTTACCACCAAAAAGTGATAAAGTCTAGTTTGCCTAATTCAAGAAGTGCTCTTATAAAGGTCATCAAAGAGATGGATAGTTTGAATGTAGTATAACCTAGCTAGTTGATGTAATGATAGGTGGTTTGGTGTGAGTAAGAAATCTGTATAATTGTAATAATTTTTCATATATAACGGAAAATTTCTATTTTGATGGTCTGTTGTTTTTTGCTGGATTTAAAATTTTCCATGTAACAATCTTGTGTTATTATTCACTTAAATTTTGATTTCTCCTATTCACAAGAAACATAGAAGGCAAGGTCTAGGCGTTTAATCTAGAAGCATTCTAGGGTAATTTTCTAATGTTATATACATTATTTATTATTTCAACTATTATATACATGAAATAGATCTAAAACTAGCAAATTAACACAATAAAGTATGTCAACATAATACGCGGACCTACGTAAAAAAATAACCTACATACCCATATTGCGTATATATTCTCTTGCATTAACATAATTGTCAATCAATTGGTATTGCTAATATGAAAGCATAACTAATTGTGTACAAGTAGCATTTTCCATCGCTAGCTAATGCTAAAAGTGCTTAAGTTTGTTTCTTTAAAAAAAATGAAAAAGAAAAAAGGAAAGTAGTTAAGTTTGTTTATTGTTGATCTTTTTGCAAGTGAACTTTTTGAGTGGAATTTTTCTGCTTGACTTTGCAATTTTTGACTAAGTGGGACATATAAAATGGCAGTTTGACTTGAGAAAATGAGTGTGTTTAGTCTCCATAGTTCAAAACCTCTTTATTCGCACAGTTTTAAAACCTCCCAAAGGCGGGGCAGAGAAAGGATCGATTTGTTCAACAATTACTGCGGTTTCTACACGAGACAAATTATTATTTATTAGAAATCGACACTGTTTCATTTCCCCGAGTCAATTTTCACATGGTCAAATTAGTACTACTATTTTGATAAATTTTTCTACTTTAATAATTCCTCTGTCCCATTAACTTAGTCCACATTTCTGTTCTAGCTTATTCCATTTACTTTATCCTATTTTTATATTTAATATTATTTTTTAAGTTCATTTACAAATATACCTATGTCTACTCTCAAAGAAATAGTTTATAAATCTCTCTCCCTAACATATACAGATGTACTAGCAATAAACAAGAAATGCGCTAAGTCAAATAATAAGAAGAAAAAGAAGAAGAAGAAATGTGACAATAAATTAAGAACGTCTGCCTCGTCTTTTTCTTTTCCTTACTATTATAATATATATATATATATATATATGCAAAAAAGAAATATCTTGAACACGTTATAGGCATTTAAATTGATCGACAATAATAATAGTGTATATTATTATTACTGAAATATTAAGGAATGCTAATTGGGCATCACGAGGGGTGTAGTCCTTGAAAGTGGAACATTAAACTAGATTTTCATTGCTTTAATAATAATAATTAAATTAATTAAACAATGCTCTAAATCTTTGAGCTTAATTATTTTGATTATACCGTACTTTTTTATACATTGCGCCATGTGTTTTTATCTATATATGGGCAACATATATAATACTCGGCACAGAAATGCTGACCAAATATTCTCTCGCTAAACCAGTCCCAATCAACGGGCTAGCTGTACAAATTTAATTAATATATTATATAAATATATATATATATATTAAAGGCTACATATAAATAATGTGGACTTAATGTACTTTGATTTTACTTATATATATATATATATATGTAAATTCATGCTTACAAGACAGTGATCCCTATACTACATAATTGCTGATATAAGGGTTTATATAATAATAGTGTAATACGTGGTGCATAATCATAAAATTCAAAAAAAAAGAAAAAAAATCATAAAATTCATAAATCGCATCAGCACAGCACATTTAAAAATGTAGAAATTTTATTCTATTTGTACATAGACATGTATTTATGTAGGTGTACATATATATTTGGCCGTCTAGATATATGTCACATATATGTACATAGACATAATAACATATTTGCAAGTTGGCAAAATAAAATTTCTAAATTAAATCATTATGTTAAAGCGTTAATTAATTATATTTATAATATATACAAATTATAACTTTTCGTAAGATCAACGAAAATATGTATAGTGTGAATCCATTATAGATTATAGATTATATGATAATCAATATTTCTTGGTGTACTCATCTCAACTTTTGTGTTCAATATAGTAATCAAGGAAGGAAAGAAAATGAATAAAATTCGTAAATAAATAAAATATGGGAAACTGTCAAAAAGAGTTGATCTGGCAAATTTTGCAAAGGTCAGTGGTCAAGTATGCATGTCAAAGAAAGCCATTATGTCGGCACTAGTTTTATGTTATTATTATTATTATTTTCTTGCTTGACTTGTTCATTTTATTTATTATTATTTACTTTTTATTTTTTGGAGGTCATTTTCATTAACAAAATGAGTTGGGATCAGCTTAACTCGATGATTTTGGGTAGAAAATTGCACACTATATCTGTAAATGAGAAAGAATATTGAATCTTTACCAATAGAGATTTCACTTTTACTAAGTGATTACAGGTTCACGAGCATTATTACCTTTAATTAGTAACGTGCTATATTTGACTCAAACTTCTTTGATGCTTCCTAGCTGTTTGAATGGGTAGGGTTCGAATTTTTGTTTCTCTACAGAATTAAAATCTTAGCTTGACTTGAAACTCTTTTACTAGTCATATACTTTAATCAAGATTACAAGTTCAAGTTTCTTTAATTGAGGGTGGAGAAAATAATAAAATTGAGTGGACATATTGAAACTAATTTTCAAAAGTTCTCATTCAAAATAAGAGTAGGTATGATATAAAATTTACTGGGTCCTTCAGGTTTGTAATGTGTGTATATGTGTCTATGTGTGTGTGTAGAAATAGCATATATTATTAATATTATTATTATTATTATTATTATTATTATTATTATTATTATTATTATTAGAACGCACATATATGATAATTTCTTCTTTCTTTTTTCAGAAGGCCTAATATAGATATAAGTAGAAACATGCAGTTGATTCAGTTGGATCCTAATTTTCCTCATTTGCTTTTTTCCCCCGACAGAGGTGCGTATTTAATTAATAATTAATATTAACTTAATTAATTAGCAAAACGTAATTGATATATCCTTATTATTATGAAGGTATCTTAAGATTCTTAATAAGTCTAGGTTCTCAACCTCCTAATGAATCTATGAAAAGTGTAAAACGTAAAAAAGTGGTGATATCGTGTCTTGAGTATAAATACGTCTAGGGACAGTAGTGGGTGATAAAATGTGTACGCGATCAATACCTTATATAAAGTGTACTTAGGCGTAAAATACATTTAATTTTGTTTTTAGAACACGATACTAGAGATATGTTTATATATATGGCTAAAAAAGAAATATATAAATATTTTTATTTGTTGACATTTTTTACATTGTTTTGACATGGAAGTGGGTGACTTGGTAAATTTTCCTCAACGTTAAGATTTTTTTAAGCAATTAAGCTCCATCAAAAAAAAAAAAAATGGGGATTATCTCTAAGCCGCAAGCGTGACAATTTACATTTAATAATGATGATGATATATGCAACAAGCGACCCCAACAATATGCCAATATTTTAGGGTATTTCTAATACACGATAATTTTATATATTACAAGTATTTCGATTTAATTAATATTTACGTTGGAAAAACGTACCAACTACCATAGCGTAAATTTTTGAATTAATTATCTGAGTTGAAAATTTTTCATTTGTCACAACTGTTGACAAAAATGTTAAAATTTAATTTTTTTAAAAAAATACTTTTCCCTAGAATTCTTCTTTGATAGATCATAAGATTTATATTTATTCTTGCAATTTGCAAAAGATTACACACATTTTCATGAAAAGCCAGCAATATAATGTGATCATTTTAGTCCGCCAACAAAATATTTTGACTGATTATTAAGGGGAAAATTTGTGTACAAACATAATATTTTATATACACACATGACCATTTTTATGCGTATTACAATATGTGGGATTGATATCAGAAAATTTTTCATACTCCAAAATTACCCAAAACTTCAAGCAAATAAAAATATATATGAAACGTACGTATACGAAACTTAATTAATTAGTTAAATAAACCCATATAAATGCAAGTATCATTGCACTGTCTCGAAGTTCTAATTCTCCGTACTCTTAAAATATCAGGGAAAAGAAGCTATTCTTTTGCGGCTGCCCAGAAGGGAAGACATTAGACATGAAGGGCCCGTTTGGTTAAGTTTATAAAGTGAATTTATAAAGAGAATTTATAAAGAGTGAAAATGAGTGGTAGAGATTTAATTAAAATTTAAAATGCGTGGTGATTGTTGAGTAGTTGTCAAATCAATGGTAGGTGGGTTTATAAATAGAAAAAATAAAAATTGCCAAATAAGCTCGAAAATTGAAAAAGAAAATCACTAAAGTTCCCAACTTTGCGGATTTGAAAACTACTGAGATAGTGTAATTGGTTGGTCTGAAATTCATATCTAAGGCTTCATGGGGATGGGGATAAGTTCAGCTTGAACTAAAAATTAGGTCCCTATAATAATTATATAATAACAGGAAGAAAAAGCAATAAGAACAAAGTTGGATGAATATAAAAATTGAACTAATGTCCCATAAAATATCAACTTTTTGCCTAAGATTATATATATTGTGACTTGATATAAATCAATCTTAATGTTATCTCATGACAATGACATTGCCCCCATCAAGTTCATACTCAACTAACACTAACCTTATTAGCGTAAGAAAAAATTAATTATTAGTTACTTGTGTATTTAGTTGGCGTTGAATGAAGTTAAATATATATATATATATATATATGTAAACCAAAGAATGTCAAAAAGAAAACAATTATCCAAAATTTTAACCAATCATTTTCAATCTAGCATATATCAGAACCATTACAACTGTATATTTTTAAATTAGGAAGATCAAACTCAAACATTGAACCGAGAAAATATTTGATAAATTCAGAGATCGAAACAAGTTCTCTTGTAATCAATTTATTATTAACTTGTATTTGTTGAATTGTTAAAACCAATTGATCTAAACATTTAAAATGATAGATCAAGGCGTCAATTTTATATTATTTATTATATTATATCTTTAACATACACACTCTCACATGTAGGCTTTTCCCATCAAAACCTAACATGTAAATATTTTTTTTAATAGGGTGGCAACAAGATTTGAACCCAAAACCTATCTCTGATACCAAGACCTATCTCTGATACCATGTGGAATTGTTAAAACATTTTTTTTTTTTTGTAAAAAAGTGGAATTGTTAAAGTTACGCAATCTAAAAATTTAAACTTATAAAGTAGATTCATTTTTGATTATGTATTATATGTTGAACATCTCAAATTCATTAAATCAAGCAGGGAGAAATGGAAAAATAACATTGATAAGTGATATTTTCATATGACTTACATTCATTCGATGGTTATCACATAGCTACTTTTTCATCATTCAATATTAGTGTGTCACATATACAATGTCACTTATTCATGTCTCATTCTCATGTCTCCTTAGAATTTCTAATTAATTAATTAATTATATAGAAAAATCAGAACCGTATCCCACTATAGTGCTTAATTGCATCACAAAAGTGTCACGAGGATAGCAACAAGTAGCTTGACTCTGATCTTGAAATTGGAAAAGGAAAATCAACAAGGAAACCGCCAAAAAAATTTACTTCAATAAGTGGATTTAGCCCGCTGTTATTTTTGTTTTGAAATCGACGGGTAATGTTTAAGACTCACAGTTGGGTTCTCTTATGTGGGCAATTGTTCAACAAGTTTTGTAAGAAAACCTTCCAAGCGTTCTTCAACATTTTCTTTGAACTAGAAATGGATTTCGCAAAACAATAAATTGTGGAGATTTTGTAGTATATGTTGTCCATCAAATTGTGTAAGTCGAGATTGAGCGGTAAAAAAAAACTCATTGTATATTGATCATGGTGTTATATGAAAGTTTTTTAATACTTCAGAGCACCTCCTATCCCAAATCCACGTGATGTACATCCATGACGACAGTACTTCTCAAGAATGTCGAAAACCTATATATCTTGTAATTAATAATGTAAATCCGCATGTTTTAATCTATTTTGGACTATACATGTCACGAGGTAGACAAATACTACATATAATCACAAATTAATTAGTGCGGTCTTCACTAAGGCTTGGGGCTCATTAAAATAAGTAGTTCAAGTCATTATATGTTAGTTGATAGTTTTATATTTATTTATTTAATGTTAGATTTATCACTTAATTTATGTCGCTTGCATGTGAATATGGGATGCATGGGCAGGTGTAGACGAGAGTAGCGCATGTCATTATATTTATGTGACATGAAATGATAAACATGCCAATCACATTTCTTATACATTTAATTATACTTATTATATCATTTAATTTAATAAAAATATAACACGGCATAAAGTGACAGAAGAGTAACATTTTCCTTTAGTTATTACAATCCATATTTTTGTTGGTATCTTACTTAAGTGTATTGTCAGAGTGACCTCAGAATCAATATATATAAAAATAGAGTGGAAGAAATGACATTATTGAGTAGAAATCCATTTAAGTCATGAATAGAGACATCATTCATAGTGTATACAGACAGTCCCACTTCATGCCAAACATATTGCAAATATCCTTAGGCATATGTATATATTTTCTAATGGGAAAAGCCTGTCATTGTTATTATTATTGTTATTATAGTTCTAAAACAACTCATCTTCCACCCCTTTTTCACATGGTTCGTTCTCCTACATTTCCCAAGTGGTGGTGGCACGACGAATCAGTTCATCAATATAGGGGACGAGAATTGAACCTGCCATCATAAAACACAAAATTTTGGTTTACGAGTGAAAGGATAGAAAGCTAAGAAGTTTTTTATGGAAAGAATGATTGAAAGGGATATCCTGTGGGTACCACAAAATTTATTGTTGAAATTGACTTATTATTGTCAAATTATGCAATGGGTCTTAACGACATTGCCAATTAAACTAGCTAACATAATATATAATAAGAGGATACAATAAAGCAAGAGCTAGGAACCAAGTAGATATTAAGAAAGCCAACGTTTTCATTTCAAAAACCACAAAACTCTAAAAACTTTTGAAAACGTTTCTGAAACTCAAAGAAGCGTCCCCTTTTTGGGTGGGGGTGGGTGGGGTGGGGGTAATAATGGAAACTTCATAGAAAAATTTTATAAGGTATATCTTAAACTAAAATTTGCTCTAGATTAACTTAATTGTAAGTTTAAATAAATCATATTAAAAATTTTAACATCTAAACTACTATTTTAAGTTTTTAAATATTGTTTTTCTTATTTGTCATTAGTTCTTAAATTATTTTTTGGCTGGATAGTTATTATATTAATTAAATTAAATATTAACTCAAAAATTATAATACATAACATTTCTCAAATTCTCCATTTCATGTATTTTTTCGAAAATAACTTTTATCTTGTCTTATCGTGTCCCATTTTCACTTTTCTATTTCCATTTCTGTGCTTCTTAGCTTCGGAGGCTAGCTTAATTACTTAACAACAAAAATCAATGCCGACCTTATGTGGAGGCTCTGAAATCTCATCTAATGGTTCCCGGATTTCAAATTTATGGAGGTCATTTGGCTGAGAATGAAAATTGTATTTTTGTTGTAAATAATTATTGTATTTAATGAATAATTATTTTACCTCTGAAATCCTATATTTGCACTTATAAATAAGTTGCTCTGGTTCTCATAAATCATAATGATATACAATTCAAGTGTTTTCTCTCTATTTTCTATTCCTTCCTTCTAGTTTATAGTACGTTATCAGCACGAAAAGCTCAAAATATTTTTTAAATGATTTGTGCAACACCTATGATAAGTATGTGCGGCTTCCTTGTTGAAACCAAATCAATATATTATGGTAAGGGGATTCCGATCTCTTTATTCTTTTAAATTATTACTATTGTCATGAAATCCGTTCACCAACTTAGAAGATTCTTGCAGGGATTTTATATTTCATGTTGTGCTATTTATTTTAGTTTATAAGTGTGGTTGTGTTTAAATCCGTTGTTAATTTTTGAATATTTATCTATACTTGATTTTGTCAAGAAAAATATTAAACAATTGTGTCAATAATCGATTCATATTTATCGTTGTTTAAAAAAAACACGATCTTTAAAGTTTTACCAATAATCCTGAAGATTATTGTAATTTAGATATTATATTTTATGATCAATGAAGAATCACAATTTATGCTTCATATTTCAGAAGAATGTGATTGACTCTTGAAGAGTCTTGGTATATATTATTCTTGTGGTTCCTGAAGAATCACCAATTACATCTCATATTCTAGAAAAATATGCTTAACTTTAGAAAAACTATATATGATTTGTCATTATTCTTAAAGAAACACGATTCTACAATTCTTAATAGTCTTGAAGATTATTAGAATTAATACATTGTGATTCTTGAAGGACACAACATGATCTCATCATATTCTAATTTAATATGGTGTTGTTTTGAATAGCACGATATATGAGATTTAGATAGGTGTTTTCTTGAAGAAAAATACATTAAATAAATATTCTTGAGGAATATTTTATATTACTCATTATGAATCATCTATTTTATTATTTGTTATATATATTATTTATTTCTTATCTTGTTATTTATTTTGAGTTTATTATTAGTTAGATTCAATAAGTTGTTGCTCATGAAGTAGCACAATTAATTATAATATTTTAAATAATGTTACATGCTTTTAAAGAGCAATTTATATTAGATCTAAGGATCTAATTTATTTAATAATTCAATATTCCTAAAGAATATTGATATATTGCTCCTGAAGTAGCAATAACTCAAATTATTTCTAAAAGTATATTTTACTATGCTTCTGAAGTAGCATATGTCTTGATAGGTATAGATATTGATGATATCTGAAACAATACTCTTTGAAAAATAGTATAAATATTCATGTCTTATTGATATTGAATTTATGACTTTACATGTTATAAAGTTATACTAATAGCCAAAATCACTAAATTTTAGTTAGTTGCACGTGACATATCTGTAAAAATTATTTATCATGGGCCTTTAATGTTTTAGTTCGTCTGATCTCAAGTGGCTGGGGTAAGAACAAAAGAAGGAAATGCATCTAAGGATTGTGCCAAAGCATTTTGTTTTGTTCGTTACTATGTCTAACTCAAAGTTGAGTATTTTACCGTCAAATATCCATATGATATATAAAAAATCATGAGTTGCGTTCTACTGGTTTCATTGCATTGCCTAAAGCAAAATGCAACATCTTATCATGAACCGTGGGTGAAGACATGGGAAAACTCAAGAACAAAATCCTAACAGTGAGATGTATAGAGCATCCAATAATAATAGCTCATAAAAAAGGGAGCATGAAAGGGCATTCAGTACGTGCTTGTCGTACGACAAAATACCTTGTGGATCTCTAACTTGTAGTCAATAAAGGGAAAAAATGAAAGTAAAGATTAATTTCCTTAATTATGATGGCCAAGTAGTGATTCACTTTAATGTTTCTAATTTCTTTGCTGATCCAAAAGATAATATTGGTAATATAATTGGTGGTTAATCATAATAAATTATTCTAGTTAGTAGTGCAACTACACACACCATTATTCAAGACAAAGTATTTTATGAATTAAAATTAGCAGAAAATAATGTTAATACTATATATCAAGTGTATCCAACGTCATCAAAAGCTCCAGAAGAGCTTGTATTATTTTGACAAATAATACTAAATTGTAAATTGATGACGCACTTTAGCAAATTCAAGAGAAATTTGCTGATTTTTAAATATATCTAATGGATATTGCGTTGAGATAATGCAAAGAGATAATAAAATTTTTGCATTAATTCCTTTGTATATGACTGAAAGCAGGTAAAGGAAAAATTTTCAACATGACCATCTAGAATCTGTTATATATTCAAAAAAGCAATTGAGACAAATAATGTCACGAACCTAAAGTTTGTTGACTGAAAGAACTTTATATCTTGGCATGATAGGTTTGGGCATACATAAGTAGCTATGATGTGGTAGATAATTCACATTGGTACAATTTAAAAAACCAGAAGTTTCTTTTAACAAGTAGTTTCCCATGTTCTGCTTGTGAGTAAGGCAAGTTAGTCATCAGATCATCTAGTATGAAGATTAATATTGAGTCTTCAATTTACTAGAAAAAAATTCATGGAGATATATATAAGCAGACATACTCACTATGTATGTCATTTATCAATTTATGGTATTCATTGATGCTTCTACTAGATATCTTATATTGGCTTACTTTCTACTAAAAATGCAGCTTTTGCTAGACAACTTACTCTTAAAATAAACTAAAAAACCCAATTCTTCAATCAAAAAAATTCGTTATGACAATGCTGATGAGTTTTGATCTCAAGAATTCGACGATTATTGCATGGCAATCAAAATTGACGTTAAATATTTAGTTGCTCATATCCACACTATGGATGCTTTAACATGACTGTTCAGTTAATTGTTAGACCGTTGTTTATAAAAACAAAGCTCCTAGTTTCTATTTGGGATCATGTTATATTACATGCTGCAGTGATGGTTCGTGTAAAATTAATCATCTATCATCAATATTCTCCCATTGCGAGTATGTTTTTGGTTGAAATCTGACGTCTCTTGCTAAAAAAGTTTGTTACGGTGTTTAAATGCATTACTTGTTATATTGGACTAGAAGTGCAATATTATGAAAATTTTATTATTTGGCATGACCGGTTAGACCATCCTAGTCTGTTGATAATAAGAACTATCGAGAATCATCTGAAAAATAGAAGATTCTTCCATTTAATGAATTCTCGTGTGCTGCAAATTCTCAGACAATTAGACTATTAATAATCACGACGCTCTTCCGATCTAACAAAGTTCCAAATATATCTGAAAAATGTTAAGGGTGAACCGTATGGGCCCACTTATCCTCTATATGGACCTTCTAAATATTATATGAATTTGGATCCACTAGAGGTCACATATCAATCTCGTAACCAGAAGTTTGCGAGAATATTTGCTTAACTGATTGATTATGAGCAAAAGTTTCAGATATCGTAAAAGACATATGTATTTTGTTAGTGAATTTTATCCCAAAAGTCATTAATTATTCATATATTGTTTGGGATATTAATTGCCTATAATTTGCAAAATAATATTATATACCTCAATTTATTTGCTACACCGTTAATTGAGAACAAATTATTTGTGTTTAAGTTATATTGATCTTTCATTTGCTGCAATATTCTTATATAACATGCGAATAGAGTATATGACCCTATATTTAACTTATAGTCAGAAGCCTCTATCTAAAGTTGATAAGTGCGATACATAAAATTGTCACACCACAAAAGTTAAGATGGATATTAGTATAATACTGAGAATACAAATTGGATTTGAAATTCTTTATGTGTATGCTTCATCCATGAAGGATGATATATTGTATCATGTTTTTTTGACAGTTTCTTAAACTGAACAGTCTTCTCAGTATTAAGGGGGAAGAATTGATAGTTGATAGCAAGTATATGAAATGCATAATTACAATCCTCCCATGTATAATATAAACTTGAACTTTGTAATAGTATGCATTTTATATTATTGACTACATAGTTATCAATAGATATACTATGTTAAATGATCCATCATGGATTGATATAAAATCCTATAAGATGATTTGAGATATTAATGACATGTCTAAAGCATGACGTGGTCGATTCTAAAATAAACATATATGAAATAGAATATGGAGCAGATACTTGTGATGATTCTTTTGAGGCATATATTCTAAAAGAGTATACAGACATAACCAATTAAAAAATACTTGAAGAGACTCAGGTTCTTGAAATTACTAAAATAAAGAGATCTCGATAT
>CAVNYN010283812.1:0-21794 GCA_963692815.1 Nyctanthes arbor-tristis | reverse complement strand
CTTCTAGGATTTGGATTCCTTTTCCTCCAAGAACTCTTCTTTTTTCCTTTTCCTTTTCCTTTTCAACTTTGGATTATTTTTGACAATAAATCCAACAATCTCCACCTTGCCAAAATAAGCCAAAATCTTCGTCTTCTCCGGTCTTTTACACAATACTTGAGAAATTACCAGGTAAGCTTTTGACACTTTGACAGTCCCATACTCCACCACATGAGTATAATCACTTAGAATTAACAAATTCCAAGCATTTCATCGGCTCAATGTCGAAATAAACTTGCTGAAGTTTGTGGTGCAACTCTCTTGTTGACTTTCCTGAGAGTTTATCAGCCATCGACATTACTACAACCACACACCCTGCATCACTGTCAACCAATGCCCGTGTGTAAATATAACCGCTAGAAGTAACAAGCATCCTTTGCCATGGCACCTAGCGACACGCCATGAGGATGTACCCACTTACTTCATAGCACATCACTCCCCACAAAGAGAGTTGAGTTGTCCGAATTCTTTGAGCCAGTAGCCGAACCTGCTCTATCTCTTGGACAATCTCTTCTGACGTGACCGGGTGCTCCGCAGTTCCAACAGATTCCTTTCCTTTTCCCAGAGTTCTTCCTCTTCGGGCTTACTACTAGATTTAACGAGTTTTCAGATGAAATATTACTTCCACCATTCAACCTTATTTCTTCAGAGATTAATTTACTCGTGACTTCTGCAAAATTCACCGTCTCTTTTCCATACATTAAAATAGGCTTGATATACTCAAAAAACGCCGGAAGAGACCAGATGAGCCTTAATGTTTTATCCTTATCTTCAACTTTAACTCCAATAGATTCCAGTTCAGAAATGATGCCATTGAGAACACTGAGATGATCTAAAATTTTCGTACCTTCATCCATTCGCAAAGAATGAAACAGCTCTTTCAGATACAACCGATTTTAGAGGCTCTTTGTCTGATATAATTCTTCAAGTTTCTCCCAAAGTTCCTTTGCTGAAGATATTCCATTCACGTTTGCAATGACGTTTTTGGCTAGCTAAAGACGTATCATACTTGCTGCTTTCAAATCCAACTCTTCACAATCTTCATCACTAATATCGGGTTTGACAGCTCTACCATCATCTCCGATAACAACTGATTTTCCTTTGTTGAAACTCGAGTTTGGCTTTCCCTTCAAAGCCTTGTGCAGTCCAAACTGAATCAAGACATCCCTGACTTGTACTTGCCACAAGATGAAATTGATTCTACCATCAAATTTCTCCACTTCGTATTTTGCCATATCTTTCCTGTACTCCACCTTGAACAAAATCTGACGCTCTGATACCACTGTTGGGAATTAATGTAGATTCCCCGATTACGCCCGCAGGATCGTTGTTTAAGGAATTTAATTAAACAAGGGAAAAATAAAAGAACGAAGACAAATTTATGGACTATCAAAGCTTTTCACTATATGATTCAAGTCGCTACAACCATATAGAATTTCACTCACCAACCCACAACCCCTAAGTATTACAAGAAAAATACTCAAGCTCTACAGTACCTAAAATTTCTACTCTTTGAACAAACCTCAAAGAGTTACAAGAAAAACTCACAAGATGCTAAGCTCGTCAATTTTTCTCTCAAAGACTCAAGTCACTCTTATACCTAAAAGAAGAGAAAAACACATCTATTTATAGGCTTTGTTTACTTGGAAGATAAGATAATTCCTTCTAGGATTTGGATTCCTTTTCCTCCAAGAACTCTTCTTTTTTCCTTTTCATTTTCCTTTCCAACTTTAGATTATTTTTGACAATAAACCCAACAGAAACTTGCCGCAAACTTGTCTTCTTTTTATCAACAAAAATCTTGGATTGAATGATTCTCGAACCTTTCTGTTTGGCTCGTACGTTTATTGGTTTCAAAGATGCAAGCGTAACTCGATCATAATTATTCAACTCAAAGACTTGATCCTCAAGATTTTGAACAGCAGTGCCCTTGCGACTGTTATTCGAACTCCAAGAAACTTCACGATCATGCTCAAGATCTTCATTGGTGAATTCTTCGACGATCTCATCATCTTCGTTTAGAATGGTTTCAATAATCTCGGTTATCCTTGCCAAAAATTCATGAGGATTCTGCCGGGCTGCCTCTGCTATTGATACTTCGATGAAGTCGAAGATATTCTCGACCCCTCCATCTTTCAAAAAGTAGATCACATCCTAAACCCATGTTTGAAAATCCCAAAAATTGTTTTGCTGTATAGAAATAGAAATTTTTGTTGTCAATGTTATTCTTATTGTAGGTTAATGTGTTTAGTATTTATAAAGAAGAATTCTGTTACAGCGAGCCCGAGAGAAACGGTAACTCGTGAATTGTTTCCTTCTTATTTTTCTATTTTTTGACGTAAAATTTTATTTTTCTTTATTTATTTATTTTCCCCCCAATTTGTGTCCAAAGGAAAGACCAAATTGTCACTTTCACGGGGTAATGCAATTAATGTCATTTTGACCCAAAAAAAAAACAAATATGAAAGCGGATACGATATATATATGTGTGTGTGTGTGTTATATTATTATTATTAATTAATTAATAGAATTAAGTCTCGACACTATTTGTACCGCAATTTTCTCTTTTTTTATTTGATAAATTTTACGGTAATTGTTCTTTTCCTTTTTAACCAAAAAGTTTTGACAAAGAACTCCGAGAAGATTTGAACATGTGACAATTGAATTTAGAACCCAAATCTTAACCACTTTGCCCTTTTTTTTTGGAAGGAAGAAATTATCATTCATTCATTAATAAGGTTCCTCACAGGTGGGGAAATGAAAATAGGGATGCAATCGAACCACTGATAAATCAATGGTGATCAAATCGCAAAAGACGCCACCCTATGCGCTATGACATTAGAGTCACGAGGAATGAATTTACATATAGAACAATTAAGAGCATCATAGAGTTGCACTATTTGCCATTTTTTTTGTTCGGCTTTTTCACTAATAAATTAAAATATTAAATCTGAAAGGTCAATTTCAAAACAAACTTTAATCCCTCTTAATTTGTTTATTCACCATCTCCATCGTTTGTATTGATTAGTTTAATATTATTTGAATATTTTTTATGCATTTTACATTTTTTTTTAATTTTTCTTAGTTTTACATTTTAAAATAAGGAGGGTAATGGGTATTTTTTAAATATCCGTCCTAAACCACCTTGCCCCTACTAGATTCAAAGAGTATGGGCAGTTATGGTGTGTGGTCGGTAGAAAAGGACGGGGTACAAGGGAGGTTTATCTTACGAGAATCTGTCCCATTACGATTTTTACTGTTAGGGTTCCTTATTTATATTTCCCCCAATTTGTGTCCAAAAGAAAGACCAAATTGTCACTTTCACGGGGTAACGCAATTAATGTCATTTTGACCCAAAAAAAACAGATATGAAAGCGGATACGATATGTGTGTGTGTGTGCGCGCGCGCGCTATATTATTATTAATTAATTAATAGAATTAAGTCTCGACATTATTTATACCGCGATTTTCTCTTTTTTTATTTGATAAATTTTACGGTAATTGTTCTTTTTCTTTTTAACCAAAAAGTTTTGAGAAAGAACTCTGAGAAGATTTGAACATATGACAATTGAATTTAGAACCCAAATTTTAACCACTTTGCCTTTTTTTTTGGGAAGGAAGAAATTATCATTCATCCATTAATAAGGTTCCTCACAAGTGTGGAAATGAAAATAGGGATGCAATCGAACCACTGATAAATCAATGGTGTTCGAATCGCAAAAGATGCCACCCTATGACGAGGAAGGAATTTACATATAGAACAATTAATAGCATCACAGAGTTGCACTATTTGCCCTTTTTTTTGTTAGGCTTTTTTACTAATAAATTAAAATATTAAATTTGAAAGGTCAATTTCAAAACAAACTTTAATCCCGCTTAATTTGTTCATTCACCATCTCCATCGTTTGTGTTGGTGAGTTTAATATTACTTGGATATTTTTTATGCATTTTACATTTTTTTTAATTTTTCTTAGTTTTACATTTTAAAATAAGGAGGGTAATGGGTATTTTTTAAATATCCGACCTAAACCACCTTGCCCCTACTAGATTCAAAGAGTATGGGCAGTTATGGTGTGTAGTCGGTAGAAAAGGACGGGGTACAAGGGAGGTGTATCTGACGAGAATCTATTCCATTACCATTTTTACTGTTAGGGTTCCTTCTATTTTTAAATTAATTTAAATGTTATGCCCATCCCATCCATTTTTTACCCCTGAATTTCTAGATTAATTAGATTTGAAAATTTATTTCCTTATTGTGATAGAAATGTCACTTCTTTCTGTAAACACCTCTATATATGACCTCGATTTAATTGAACCGTATGATATTTGAAAATTTATATTTTATACAAATTGTAGTGCATTGAGTTATTAATGACTTAATAAGTTAAATATAAATTATAACACATTTTTCTATTTGAATTCTCATTGCATTCCATTTTTCCAAAAGTATTATACGTAAAATGTTTACAACAAATATTTTTAGTACTTACAATATGTTGTTCGACTCATTTTGTCTTCCATGATCTATTATTCATGTTAGAATCTCTTATATTTTATAGCTAAATTTAATTATAGATATGACAAATTTAAATTTGATAATATTGTACATTTATCGTTGAACTTACGTTTTTAAATATATTGAATGATGATAATAGATTTTTTCCATTATCGTATATGTACAAGAGATTATATAGAAGAATAGAGTAATGCTATTTAGCACCACTGGTGCTTGGCACTATATCAAGGTGGTACTAAATGATAAGTTGAATTCGATCTGTGGATCATTTATTTATTCATTTAATTCTACTTATCATTTAATAACACATTGGATGACACCTAGACTGGTGTCAAGTACCACTGGTGCTGTATAGCATTATTTATAAGAATATAGATTGTCTTCTTAACGATCTTGAAATCCACGATTACTAAGTCCATTGATCTTATTGATTCAATTAAAGTATACTTGTATTTTTATATTTTCTACAGAAGTGCAAATGCTGCAGATTTATTAGGCACTATCTAATGATATATTTTAATAATTTTTCTATATGTGCAACGCACATATGGTTTATTTTTACAATGGAGAAAGAATGAGCCATTTTTTATTGTTCTGACTAAAAGAACAACTTATGGAAATTAAGTGAAATTTTTAATTCCAAACAGCTTGCAGTAGAAAGTTTTTTCTTCTTCTTGCCTTTTACAGTAGGTGGGACAATGCACTCTTTCTCTCTACTTTCTCTCTCCTCCTTGAAGGCTTCTTTTAGGGTTACGAAGGAATTGTGAATCCTTACTGTGCTAACATGTCAAGTTGCCCTCTTCCTCTATCTTGTTCACTTCTAATCTCTCTTTACATATTAGACTAGTACAGTACCAGTGTAATGCACAGAAAAAGTAATTCAAAATTATTTATTAAATAAGAATTGTAAAATTTAATTTTTGTAAATAAATTATGAAACTAATAAAAATGATAACAACAACAATAATAATAATATAACAAATATATTCTTTTGTACTTATTTCTTTCGACTTCATAATAGAAAGTAAAAAAATATACAAAAGTGCAGTAATGAAAAATTTATTTATTTATAACAATTAAACATACCAATTAAGTTGATATGGTATTTGTTAGTTAACTAGAGTTTAAATTGTAGCATTTGTCCCCAACTCTTGAATTTGTGGCAACATACTCCTAATTTTGCGGCAGTAACTGCAATCAAACCCAACCCAACTTGATTAATAACTTTAGAGGAAATTAAAAGATATATACCTTTTTTAATGTTATATCAATTATACACCACTCATATAAGATAATTGCTATTTTACCCAATTATATTGCATTTATGCCACTCTATTTTTTGTTTCTTTTTTTCATTTTTCATTTTTTATATTTTCATATCCTTCATTTATTTTTTTAATAATAATTAAAGTAATACTTTTTTAAATTTTATTGTTGGTTTATACTTATTTACTGCCTTAGTTTACATCTACACACACACATAACCTAGTTGCATCTCAAACCACCTGTCGCCGTCGCCACTTTCCACCTCCATTATTGCGGATTCCAACCACCGCAATTCGCCGCCGCGCCACCACCTCAAATCGGCAGTAGTCGGTGCGAACAACAGCAATTGCTTGGCTGCACCTTATACTCTATTTTTCAATCCATATTTTCACTTGTCAAGAAGCCTATAATCATGTCGAAATTCGACCATTACGAACACCTAGTCTGTGTCTCAATCCCCACGGTACACTCACTCGATATATCAAGCTTCCGAACTCACCCGCAACAGGTGACACATGCCAAATCGCCAGGCAACTACCACACAATCACTGCATTTCGTAGCCCCTGCTGCGAACAGCAACAGCATCGAGCTGCTGGTCGCAGCACCACCTCACCACCAGCCGCCTCCCACCACTGCCCTTATTGGCGGTAGACACTTCTAACCCTAGTTGGCGGTTGATTCTACAATATTTTATTTTAAAATAAAATATTAAAATATTTTATTTTAAAATAAAATATTAAAATATTTTATTTTAATATTTTTTTTTGAATTTTCACACACTAGATAGTTATTTTCTCTTCTTTTTTTTATTTTTTATTTTGTTACCATTTATCGACTTGTTACCATCTCCTAATTTACCTTTTTTTTTTTGTTTATTCTCCTGTGTTACTTTTTATCGGGTTGTTACCATCCTTCATTTCGATTTTTTTATTTGTTTATTTTCATTTGTTACCCTTATTTTCTTATATTTTATTCTTTTGTTACCATTTATTGGGTTTGTTACCATCTTGTTATTTTGAAATATTTTGAAAGCGGGAGCGGCGTGGCCGTGTATATTTTTTTATGTGTTTTTTGAATTTTTTAGGGTGGTAACATTTGTTTTATGTGTGGTAACATTTTTTTTAGTGTTGGCGGCGTGGCGGTGTCAGCAGTTGACAATGGTTCTGAGTTTAAAGTGTTGTTGGTGGAACAAAAATATGACTAATTTTTTATTGAAAAAAATTATACTTTAAGTAAATTATTATAATTATAATTTATAAAAATAATAATTAATAAAGAATTGAATTTTATTAAAATTGGTTTAGGGTAGATTTGAAATAGAAAATGGTATTTTTAGAATTAGTTTCAATCTAGGGATATTTTTTAAAATAGTATTAAAAAGAGTGGTTTTATGTAAAGAATCCAAAACTTTATTGTAAAACCGAACACGGCCCAATAGACTTGAAAACCCGACACAAGGGCTAGGTTGGGTTGGACTAGGTTGGGCAAGTTTGTGTCCCAATTTTAAAATCATAGTTAGCATTAAATTAAAAAAAAAAAGGTACTTTATCCATGAAGAGAATAAGCCAATATTAAAAATATACACCTGTGCATTGTGCAAATTTGAGCATCTATATTTTCTTTTACCAATTTACGAAATAAGTTGGACTGCCAACATACTACAATTTCAATAAAATTTATGAGCAATTTGTGATTGAGATCAAAGAAAGAGAGAAACTTTCATTCTGTTATTCAATCGAATCTACACGCAGAGTACAACTAAACTCTTATATACAAAGGAACCAAAATAGAATCTGCTAACTAATTACAAAATCAACTGCTAATGAGTACAAAATACAAAAATAGCACTGATAGATACAATTGACAAAAATGACACTGACTATTTACATCTATATATTCTGCATCCTCCCTCAAGTTGGCAATGATGAAAATCCATCATGCCCAAACCTTGGACACAAGAAACTAAAATTGAGGATGGCCCAAGGCTTAAGTGAAAATATCTGCTAATTGAAGCTTGGAAGTGACATGTTTAGGAATGATGAAACCTTTCTAGAATTTGTTTTGACAGTCTATCACGAGGTGCTTATTTCTTTCATGAAAAACTAGATTAGCAACAATATGTAAAGCCGCTTGATTGTCACACCAAAAAGAAATGGGTGTGATAAGAGGAATATGCATAGCCTGTAGAATGTAGGAAATCCACTGTAGCTTACATAAGGTTGTGCTCAAGTGTAACGTCCTGCAAAATTTTAAGGCTAGTATATCGTTATTCTGATAATGATTAAATAACTACTTGAATTGTATTATCAGATTCCAAGCTTATTACGTAATTAAACGTTCAAAATTAGAATATAACAACGGGATCATATTGAAATGCATCAATGGTAACATTACAAAATTGTCATTCAACCTAACGCCAAGAATAGAAATGTGACAATATAATCGTAACGAATTGCAATGTTGTAAATTGTCATTCAATTGAATGATGAAAATTGACAATGATGAATTAACCACTCTATTGATAATATGGTTATATTGTATAACCACATGAGTTTGCTATTGATAATGTAAATGTTATTTTAACAATAAACTGTTCGAATGCCACAAGAATTCTTGAATTGTATTAGAAAATTAAAATATTGTTACTCAATTGACGATAGAGAAAGAATTTAGTCCTCAATTGACATAATAAAGAACGGTGACTTAATTGAAAGATAATGCAAAGAGGAAGGATTTCTCAGACAAATTCCCGCCAAGCGTACAGTATATGTCACGCCACGTGTCGAGATGTGATGGATGGAACTCAAATTTTATTAAAAACAATTAAATTTCAATTATTATAAAAAGGGCGTCTTTGGGTCTTCAAGTTCCCAAAGGCCCCTAAACCATCCCCTTTCTCTCCAATAACTCCAAAATTTGTCCAAAACCATTGGAGGAAGGAAATCAACCCAAAAAACCCATCGTAATACCTATTTATCTTTTGAAAAATGTCTCTTACCATATATAAAAAGATTATAGCTTAAAAATAGCTTTAATTGAGGAATATCAAGGTTTTAATAACGCTTTTCTACTTGGGATTATTCGAGGAACCTTTGAGGTGAGTAACTATCACTTTGATTTCCTTTTAACATTAATGATGTTTTGAAATGCTAAACATGTATTTGATTAAAGTAATGAACATGGATTCTGATGCATTGAAAAGAAATATTGATATATTGCATTTTGAATTACTAGTTGCTATACCCGTTCTGTATCTGTTTTGCTCTGTTCTATTGCCACACTAGGAGTCATCTAATGATACCGAGATGGGCGACGATTAGTGTGGTATCTGCTCTGTATCTGTATTGATTTGTTTGAAATTCTGGTAGGGGTCAACCGGGATTCAAATATGAATCTACTTAATTGTACAAGGCTATGATTGAATTGATATGATTTTTGTTCGCACCACGGGTAGTAGTTTAACTAGTTATAGGGCCCATCTGTGTATTGAAAAGTTTTGTGCATTGAATAACTTTCTGGAAAATAAATCTTTCAAACAAAAGCTGAATCAAAGAGTTTTGTCACGCACTAAGTACTTTGTACTCATTCCCTTTCTTACTACATTTTTGTAGATAATTGAAGCTATAACATTTGGAAAGCAAGGCAAGCCAAGAGTTAGATTGTGCTTGCGAACGGGAGTAGAATTGTTCATGTAGTGTAAATCTACCTTTTAAGCTACTATGAATTTAATACTTTCATGCCCACCTCTATAGTATATATGTTTTTACATCATATAACCTATAAAAGAAAATGAAGATATAATCTTCATATTGATTTGAATTCTACTTTTCACTGTAAAAGTTTTCTAGTGACTTGGCGTATTTTAGTAATCAATAAAATATATTTATTAATACAACTTCTTGTGTGTTTTTATATTTTCTTGAAAAACTTAGTTTTAATGTTTTCTTAAAAGTTTAACAATTTGTTAGCCTATATAATTAGCTTTATATGTTAAACTCTGTAAAATAAGGTCAGTTGGTTGGTTCTGTACGTCCCGTCCCCATTGCGAAAATTGAAGTTTCCGCTACAGAATTTGTAAATTAATATAAGATATTCAGAAATATTGTAAAATTACTGGGGGCGTGACATCAAGGCTCTATATTCAACCTCAGCAGAGGAACGGGAGATAATGTTTTGCTTGTTGGTTTTCCAAGAAATAAGAGCTAAGCTTAAGTATACACAATAACTAGTAACTGATTTTCTGCTATCAAGGCAAGATGCCCAGTCAGCATTGCTACATGCTTGGTTACTTGAAAAATGAGATCAGACTTGGCTGGATAATATAACGCCTTTGAAGGACAACCTTTAAGGTATTTCAAGGCATGCAGTGCTATATCCGAATGTGATTAATAGGGATTATTTACAAATTGGCTCAATTGTTGTACAGGAAATGTTTTCCTACCAATCTCCAAACCTATCTGGTTCTACTAGAGGTGTATTACTCTGGGCTGTCAACTTAACATCCCTAGGAAATGGTGTGGAAGCAGCCTTGCTACCAAGTAAGCCAGCATCTTGGATGATATCCAGGGTGTATTTTCTCTGATTTAGGTAGGTTCTTTCCTCACTCTTGGTGATTTTCAACCCCAAGAAGTGTTTTAGTAACCCCAAATCTTTAACAGTAAACAAGGTATCTAAATATTTTCTGAGATGAGCTATTTCAGTAGGATTAGACCTTGTCACCAAGACATCATCATTATAAATAAGAAGAGCAAGAAAACTATTTCTTTCAGACTTCAAAAACAAACAATGATCATGGGGCACTGAACAAAGCCATAAGCAATTAACTTGTCACAAGTTCTGAATTCCATTGTTTCGGAGCTTGCTTTAACCCATATAAGCTTCTTTTTAGTCGACACACTTCATCATGTTTTATTTTAGTGTAACCTTCAGGGGGCAACATGCACACTTCTTTCTCAAGAAAACCATGCAAAAAAGCATTAATTATATCTAACTGATATAAAGGCCAGCCTTTAGATATAGCTAATGCTATAAGAAGTCTTGCTATAACTAGCTTAGCCACATGAGAAAAGCTATCAATGTGGTATATGCTTTGAATTTGATAATAACCTTTGGCCACTGACCACACTTTATATATGTCAACAGTCCCATCTAGATTCATTTGATTTTGTACACCTACTTACTTGCAATTGCCTTTTTCCCTAGAGGTAAAAGAGTTGTCTTCGAGGTGTGATTAGCCTCCAATGCATCGAACTCCTTGTTCATAGCCTCCATCCACTGATCATGCTTATTTGCTTGAGAATAAAAAGTAGCTTCCTGCAACTTAGACACATTTGCAATAAAAGATACATACACATTACTAAAAATGGGTAAAACAGAGTATGGAAAGGTGGGGGAAATATGTTTAGAACTAGTAGGCATTTTGGAATTGTGGAGAAAAGTTGCTATTGATGGTTGATCAAAAATAACAAAATGTGTAACAGTCTTTTAGCCAACATGATTGAGTTTTAACCCTAGAATTCTTTCTTGGTAATGGATGTGCATTTTCTTCCCTTGTTGTGGCAATAGAATCAAGTCTAGGACTCTCATTCGCCTCTAAATCAGCAACATCAGATTTGCTAGAACTTCTTTGTAAATCTATTTCAAAGGCGGACTGATCATCAACATTTCTAGGCATAGGATTATGAGATAGTAGAGTTGAAGGTTCAAGTGATCTTCTGTTCTAGTTATCAGTTGACATTTCAAACAGAACGGTTAAGTCTGAAGTAATAGGAAGAGGTGTATCAGACGTGGGTGAATGAATATGTTGATAAGGAAAGATGTGTTCGTGTTCAAAGAATTGAACATCTTTGGAAATAAGTGTCTGATGACAGGTGGTATCATAAAAGGTTATATGCCTTTTGTCCTATAACATATCAAATGAAAATGCATTAATGTTTTCTGGGTAAAAACTTGTCTTTATGAGGTTGTGTGTTGGTGGCATAACACAAGCATCCAAATGGTTTTAGTCTGTTTGGCATAATCAAGTAAGGAATTGTATAACATTTCAAATGGAGTTTTCTAGTTGAGAACTGATGAGGGAAGTCTGTTGATGAGGTAAGTTGCAACTAAAATAGAGAGGGACCAGAACTTGAGTGGCAAGTTAGCTTGAAACATGAGGGCTCTGGCAATTTTAAGTAATGTCTTATGTTTTCTTTCTGTTATCGATTTTATCCCGCAAGTAGACAGACCGCTAACAAGTAATATAGTAATAAATACAGTGTCAGATCCCACAATAACCGAATCTACTAAATTTCACTCTAATTAATATCGGCTTTAATTAAAAGAAACACAATTAAAATTTGAGAAATAATTTTTTAAAAGAAACACAATTAAAATTTGCGAAATAATTTTTAAGAGAATAAAATTTATTTATGAAGCACAAAAAACTAAAATAATTTACAAATAAAAAGAAATATTAAACTATAAGCATGCTAGGATTACAAGTCTACATTGTTGACCCACTTAAAACCATTCATCATTCGTTTTCAAACAATCCTCATTATATATTGACAACTCATATTCCTTATGTGTCAATTTACTCTCTTGATACAAATTAAACCTACTTTTATATATGACCCAACTATATCTCTATGATGGTTGCGAATAAATAAAAATGTAAGAAATAAACTAGAACATCACAAAAGTTGTACTAAGCATAAGAATATATCTCTATCTCCTATCAGACTTGATGTTGTTTATTATTTGAGCTGGAACCATATTCATCTCTCAGTCGTGACATGATTTTCTAAACTATCCTAAATTAATCAAATTATAGGATATCAATCAAAACAATAACAAACAATCAACAATAACAAGAATATTACCTAGGTTAAAATACGATGATTCAAAATTAATCAAAAGCCTCTCTCGATGGTCAATTGATTTTATGCTACATGTGAACTTAATTATCTTTAATTAGATTGTGAACAAATAAACATGCATTAAATCACAAATATAATCATGTAGCGATTTCACAAGACATATTGACATAGACAATCAATACATGACCCTAGGTTAATTATTGACATGTGCTAATTTATATTGAATCTCTCAAAAGAAACATAAATCACAAACACGAAATAATAGTGATCAAACATTAAAATGGGCATATAAGTGAATAATAAACAATTAGCACACTAGCAAATAAAAAAAGAGCAATTCTTTAAAAATTGTCAACAATAGTTTTATCATAATCCTGACACAATCTACTAGTCTATCATGTTAAGAAAAAGAAAACAACAATAAAAATTGGAATTCAAAACTTGAAGGAGATGATTCCACGGGTTTCTCTTCCTCTCAAACCGCTTCTCGAAACCAGTCTTGGACATTCTTATTTTGGCTCTTCCGGTACGGCCCGCCACAGTTTCAATTACATGTATAGTTAATAAATCTAATTGGGCTCCAACTCCTCCTTCCAAGCCCACAATGAATGAAACTTATTTAATTAACTTTTAACCAAAATTTACATTGTTTGTCCTTAGAGTTTCAGACTTATCCGTTATGATCCTTAGAGCTTTGACTCCATGCAAAGTGCTTTCTTTGTTTCTAAAAAGCTGCAAATTAATCCATTTTCCTCTATTTTCTTCACCAATTGTTTAATATCGGGTTTAATCCTGAAATAAATAAAAACATACAAAATTAAATAGAAAATCAGTGAAAACAAATGATAAAAGTCTAATTTTAAGATAAGTGCAAAATTGCATTTATCACTTTCCACTACCCCATTTTGTTATGGTGTGTACACACAACATTTTTTTTTTTATGTAAGATGCCATGATGATGTAGTAGTTCTTGATAGTCATGGCCTAAGAACTCCCACACATTATCACTTCTAAAAGTTTCCACCTTTTTTCCAAATTGTGGATCCATCATCCCAAAAAAACCATCCAACAATTTTGTGACCTGATTCTTGTGTGCGATCAGAAAAACCCATGTAGGTCTACAATAATCATCCGCCAAAATTAAGAAATAAGCAATTCCCACGATAGAGAGTATTTTATATGGACGCCATATATCAGCATGCAACAACTCAAAGATAGAACATGTTTGAATATGGCTAGTAGGAAAAGGTAAACGCTACTGCTTGATCTATGACAAACATCACACTCTTTCATATTAGAAATTCCAATTTCAGTACACAAATGTTTCAGAAAGTGTAAATGCTGCATTACAGTACAAGAGGCATGTCCAAGCCTCTTATCCCAATCATCAAGAGTATTACAAGCAAGAACAGAAGGTAACACATCATTACAGGAATTAGAACTTTGTAATGGGGAATTATTACAAGCAACAAGACTGTTTAAAGAGGGAACATTGAGATATGAAGGGGCAGTAACATGTTTATTCAGAAGTATCATATCATGAAGTGATGATGCTGGATTGAAAATATAGAGCTTCCCAATTAAGTTCCCAACAGCTAATATATCATCACTCATCAGGTCCTACAGTAAGTAATAGTTTCGATAGTTAGGATGTTTGGGCAAGTTGAGCTATTGATAATAGGTTATATTTGAAGCTTGGCACATAAAGGACTTCTTTAAGGGCTATTATGTTATCTAATGCTATTGATCCAATATGTGTGACTGGTTTAACAGAACTATCTGGTAAGAAAACTGGTGTGCTGATGGTGACATGGTTGAAGCATAAGGTCTAAGTAGTGTACATATAGCTTCGAGCATCTATATCTAAAATCTTTGAAGAGACGTGATAGCCTTCATCTTGAAAGATTCTCAGCTTATTTGGCAGCTAAAGGTCACGACAGATTCGACCTTGGAAACCTAGAAACTGGAGATAGTAATGAGGTTTGAATTGAAAGGACGTTGAAGGTTGTTGGCTAGATCGGAAGAGCATCAACTGAATGTTTATTGTTGGACTTTTGTGGGCTTTAAACCCATTTCCTCCATGCTTTGATTTAGCTATTGTTGTCAAGCCTTTAAGGCAGTTGTTCCTTTTCCCTTTTTTCTGTTTGGTTAGCCCTTGTGCTTGGGTCTGTCTTGATCTTTAGTCCGAAGATCTGAGTCCTGTAACTAGTTTTGATTCAATAAAAATCTTTTTTTGGTATTAAAAATAAAATAAAATAAAATAAAATAAAATTCTATGAACCCATATTCTAAATCCCCTAGCACAATGAAAGCATAATGAAAGTTTTTAAATGTTTACTTACCAGCAAGGTCTCCAAAGTGGGCAAAATTGACATTGTTGCCCAAACCATACTTCCAGCTCCTTTCAACTTCTCATTCATGTACTTTGCAATCTACTTCTGGATCAAATTTGCCATATGTCAAATTGCATTGCTTGCTTAGCCACCTTGCCATCTAGTATTGCATTATCCATGCCAAAGCTTAATGGTGTATCAACCAAATTAGCCACAGATTTCCCTTTCTGATCCTTCAGCTTTTTGTACCACTCAGGATCACCATGAATTCTGAAATACTCATCCATTTCATGGCCATTGTCTTACAATGCTCACAATAGAGTTTAGCCCTTTCTTCCTTAGTCCTTCTTTGGCTCCCTTTGCGTTTGCCACCATTCCAATTACCAAATCCACTTCCACTTTTGTTAGAATGTCCGTTTCCAAATCCTAGGGTATTTCTCAACATTGCTGCATTCTCCAGAGATTCTGGAAATATTTGATGAACATTTCTCTGTTTTTCCAACTTTCAAAATCATGGAGTAAGCCCTATTCAAGGTTGGTAGAGGATCCATAATTAAAATAGAACTCTTAACTTTATCAAAACTTTCATTTAGCCCCATCAAGAACTGGATCAACTTTTCATTCATGTCCATCTTCATCATTTCTTTGGCAGCTCCACAAGTACAAGTTGGTAAGGGCATCAGACTTCCATACTTGCCCCTTAGTTTCTTCAATTTAGTAAAGTAAACCATAATGGAGTTATTTCCCTGACTTAGACTACTAATCTCTCTCTACGTAATTGATACATCGTAGGGCCATTGCATTCACTGAAATGTTGCTCCAAATCATCACATATCTCCTTAGCTGAACTAGCATATGGAAAGGCATCTACCAGTGTGCTCTTCCGATCTATTAAGAATCCAAGAGATAACCATGCAATCAACCTTTTTCTAGTGGTCATAATTTGGGGAATCTTCATCCAGTGTCATACTTTTCCCATTTATGAAACCTAATTTGGTTTTAGCCTCTAAAGCAATACGCATAGAACGGCTCCAAGACTGGAAATTCATACCCGTTAGTGGATTAGATACAATACCATCCTGGGATGATCAGATCCTTGTAAATGAAGCAGATCATCTTCATGATTCAGATTTTGTTGGTGATTGTTGTTAGCGCGATCGTGCCTTCCACTCGATTCGCCTCATTGATGTCATTCTTCGGATTTCCTTCACTTCCTACAATCACATTCCATGCAACATTTCCTCTTCCCACCTTGATTCAAGTCCTCAAGAACTTTTAGTGCTCTAACGCCATAAGCAACTTGTGATCGAGACCAAAGAAAGAGAGAAATTTTCATTCTGTTATTCGATCGAATCTACAAGCAGAGTACAACTGAACTCTTATGTACAAAAGGAACCGAAATAGAATCTGTTGGCTAATTACAAACTCTGCTGCTAATGAATACGAAATACAAAGATAGCAGTAATAAATACAATTGACAAAAATGACACTGACAATTTATATCTATATATTCTGCAATTGATAACGTTGAGATCACCATTGATCATGAGCAATAAAATGTGATGCTAGAAGTTTAGTGTCAATTTTCTTATTTGATTCAATTTTTTTAAAAAAAAATAATTGGATTTTTAGATTTATTAAAGTCTATTTAATCAAGTTCTAACGATATATATTCCGGTTCAAGCTCTTTACGTAAGAATAAGATGTTTTGCAAAAAATATAATGAATTTATCTTTTTAAGCAGAGAACCTTGCATTAAGCAAAACATGCGCTGAATACAATGTCCTCTAAAGTTAAATTCTGAAATGATGTATTTATTTATTTATTTTTATTTTTTACATCAAATTTCTTGAAAATATTGCGTTTTCGAATGGCAACAAATTTTCCCAATTTATATGCTTTGTACATCTTGGGAGGATTTTCTTTGTTTATCTACTCTTTCAAGGGTTCCACCCAAGTGTAATGTGCAAGATGAACAAAAAGTGAAATTGAGATTCTTTCCTTCTCAGAATCCACATTCACTCTGTGCTTTAAGGAATCGAGAGTGACATAGCTAGAAGACATTGTTGGGAAATACCGACCTGAATAAAACTTCGGATCAACCCAAGTCTTTACCTTCGTTTGAGAATGTCAAGTAAACAGAAGAAATAAATAATATTACAAGATTTACGTAGAAAACTCCAAAACTTGAGAAAAACCACGGGGCGTCAAAGATATTCCACTATGTGAAAAATTGTTACAATTCCTAGTATTCAAAACATCAAGTTAGGAGAAAATTCTAGGTCTAACACTTGAAGGTTTTTCTTTGAGGCCGATCAAAGAAAAATGTTCGTTCAGTGTGGTAAATTCTAGTGGGTGTTGTAGGGATTGTAATTGGGGTTTAGGAGCAAGATTTTATATGATTATAACAATTTTCATATAGTAGAATATCTTTGATGCCCCATGGTTTTTCTCCAGTTTTGGAGTTTTCCACATAAATCTTGTGTTGTTATTTATTTCTTTTGTTTACTTGACATTCTCAAACGAAGGTAAAGATCTTGGTTGATCCGAAGTTATATTCGGGTCGGTATTTCCCAACAGATATAAGATGGTCGAGCTTCAAAATTTAACATTGGAGCAGCATTTTTGTAACCTGAAAGGACACCATCAACATTCTGTAGTAGTTTGAAGTAATAAAGTACGTGACCAAAATAGTTGCAGAAACTAAGCAATTTGAATGCGTTGATACACAAAATACGTAAGTTACAAAATTTGAGTTCTATATAATCTATGTAAAGCTAGCACATTATTAAGTAATTTCGACTCATATTGTATTTCAAATATAGAGACGAACAAATAAAATAAGCGTGAAGGCAAACGAAAACTGAATTCCACAAATTAAAGCAGTGTTAAGTATAAACAAAAATCTAAACATGCTTCAATATATATTCACGCCATCAATTTCTTCTTCTTTGGACATAAAACCAATAAATACATTCTTTTTGAATAAGACGCAATGTATTAATAGTTAGTATGATCCTTTGCCACACGAAGCAAAATAAAACGTAAAAGAAAAGTACATGCTTTAAAAAGAAAATTAAGAAATATGGATATGTTTTACACCGCAAGAATAGCTGTACCGATAGATATCGCAGTAAAAAGGAGGAAAAATTGCAGTGTTTATAAGCATAATTACTCTTGATTTAAGAATATATATATATATATATATTTGATAAGAAAATTATTTAAGAACTATGGTGGATCTCTAATGGATCTTTTTCTCGGTGTTTCTATAGTGTCCAAATGATAGTGTCGCACTCACTGATTGAGTGCGTTAGGGGACCCATCACCTAATACATCCAATGGGTGATACACCGCAAGAATAGCTGTATCAATAGATATCACAGTAAAAAGGAGAAAAAATTGTGGTGTTTATAGGCACAACTACTCTTGATTTAAGAATATATATATATATATATATATATATTTGATAAGAAAATTATTTAAGAACTATGGTGGATCTCTAATGGATCTTTTTCTCGGTGCTTCTATGATGTCTTTTGGACACCAGTTATGATGTCTAAAGGATAATGTAGCACTCACTGATTGGGTGTGTTAGGGGACCTATCACCCAACACACCCAATGGGTGAGTGCGACACTATTCTTTAGACATCATAAGATGGTGTCTAAAGGACACTATAAAATGTGTGTCTTTTTCTAAAGTGGATTTTTGACTTTATGGTATGCACAACTCTTTGGTAGAGGAATGCTTACATGGTTCAAATTCTGATTAATTATTGCGAGTCTCAATAATAAGTTTCTTAATGCGGCATCAAGTTCGGTGGAGCAATATCCAGGACAATTAATGTTTACAAACTGCGATATTAATGTAAGAAACTTGAAATCCTCCAAATAAGTTATTCTTTACGTTAGAGCTGAACAAATAAACTGTCAAACTGAAAAACTGAAACAATCCGCAAAAATGGTTCGAATTGGTTTGGTTTGAAAAGTAAAATGGTTTGGTTTAGTTTGAGAAAATTTCAAAACACTTAAAATAGTTTATTTTAGGTTTTGATATTTAAAAAACCGCTTAAACTGAATCTAACTGTTTTTTATGTTTTAATTAAAAAATTATTAATACGTAAGTAATATGAGAAAAAAATATCAAAGGATTTAATTTATTTATAATTGTTAAATTCTTTGACTGAGTTTGGTCTTCTAATAAGAAAGTCATCATGACAATTTAGTTCATTTTAGTAATTTAATAAGTTAATTTTTAACTAATTTAATTAATACCCTTAAAAAAGTTTTCTGGAGAAATTGCATAGTAGTTAATTGACCATATTTTTCTAAAATTTTGACATTTAGATGCTTGAACCAAATAACACTTATATAAACATATTCTGGCAATATCTCATTTGAAGTTTATGTATTATTTAGGCTTTTTTTACCTGTTACATTTCACTAGTTATATGTTTGTGTTTTATTAAAATCTACTAACTTTTGATGAGTTTGATATTGATATTAGTATTCAAAAAACATATTAGTGTAATAGAATATTTATATTTATAAAACTATCATGTTTTGAATCCATTTTCAATACGTCGATAGACAAACCATGGTTTAAAACTGAACCGAACCAAAAAATAGGTTGGGTTTGGTTTAGTTTGAAAAATTAAATGGTTTGGTTTGATTTACAATTTCTCTAAATCGAATCCGATGGGTTAATTTGAAAATAAATAAAAAACCGCCCAAATCGAGCCGTATTCACCCCTACTTTACGTGGTGAAAGATTAATGTACTATTTCTATCTCACAAAAATAGTCCAATTTTCTTTTTTCATTTGCCCATATGTATTTTTTGATTAGTTTATATCACATCGTTCTTCCCTATTTCTGAATGTTTAATTAATATTTTATTTATAAACATCCATTGCAAAAGGAAACATTGGGTGAATTTTTTTCTATTTCACAGCGTCTTTTGGTTGCCACAGTGCCTAACAAAATGATGCCACGTTAAAGTGTCATAAATTTCTATTTTTCTACCAAATTCAGTCGCACAAACAGGTGCACAGCACATCACGAATGGAAACAGTTAGACAACTTCTATTGAGCTACACATTATTTTTAAATTGTATAACATGATAAACTGAAAGACAGAGTAGAAAAGAAGAAAAATAAAAATAGACGTTCCTGCAAAATTAGCATCTACTTGGAGATTATATCCCCAAAAAAAAAATCACTTTTGAAATCCTCCCAATAAATTATTCAATATGTGGAAGAGAAGTGCAAAGAGCAATGTTGTAAATATTATGGAATTAAAGTGCATGCAGGTTTTGATCTATATTCTCATGTAATGCATGCGCAATGACGCTAAATTAGATAATTACACTTTAGTTTAGTACCCAGATAAAACTTACCAAGAGTTTTTACTGCTTTTTACTTTCGATTAAACATACAAAATTACAAATTTAAACTTCATGGGGTACAGAGACCTAAAAAAGAGGACAGAATATAGTGGCCACTCAGGGACAGAGCCAAAAATTTGGTTCAGTGCGGTCCGAAATTTTTTGCCTCTCCTTAACTCTATTTTGATGTCTACTCATCAAACCCTCTTCAACTAAACCTGCACGACTACATGCAATAAGAGATCGGAATAAAATTTACTCCATCGAAAAGTAAATCGTTTTGCATCAAATTTCTATTAGTTGCCAAGTCAATTGATATCGAGTTTTATAAAACGAAGATTCGTGTCGCCATATTTTTAAATATTTGTAATTTTGACACATCCACTCCTACAATATATATATATATATATATATATCTATCAAGAATTATCAACCTCAAATATTTTCACTAAACTCGTATATCATACCAACTGATGCAATCACATGTCTAGATTAAGAGTTACAAAATTAGAGAGCACTAGTGCCAATGTTACCCTACTAATTTTTTCTCATTCTATTTCAAATTTGAAGTTTATCAAACAAATATCATGTTTACATATTTTATAAAATCTACAATACATGCATTTTTACTAGTCAACTTCACTCATTCTCTTTCTTATTTTAAGAAAAAATTTGCTGGTTGACGGAGTGAAACAATACTCACATATAATTAGCTTAGAGTTAGATGGTTTACTAAATTGTAAAAATATTAGAATTAGAATTATATCATAAATTGTAATAAAAATATGATATATTATTAAGGCAAAATCGTTTACCCAATATGTGTGTATCATCACTTTTCCATATAATAAAAAATATAATACTCTATTATTAATTAAGAAGAAGGGAGGTCGGTCAACACTCAAAAGTCAAAACAAAACATCTGATTTTTTTTTTAAGGGCAAATTTGTAATTTCTCATTTAGATCTAAAAACCCCTCCACCTTCCCTGTCGTTTTCGGCTGCTTCTTCCCTCTTCACCAACACACTGACCTGCAACTCTTCATCAATGGCCACGGCGGATCTTTCCAGCCTCATTTCAGTGCGGTCTCCACCCATGGGTCGACGAAAGTTCAGTGCGGTCCATGGACCGCACTCGTCCAATGGAGGCTCCACCCCTGGTGGCCAAGATGGTAAAGAAGATCATATTTATTACCATATATTACTTTTTTTTTTGCGTATTTTACTTTATCCAATATCCAATCAAGGGGCCTTGTTTCAGTGGAAAAACGCCCTTTTATTAGATATTTGATTTGGTTTCAAGTCACGATCCATAGCGCCAAGATCCCTAAGTTGTACTCGCCGGGGGGGGGGGGGGGGGGGGGGGGGGGGGGGGGGGGGGGGGGGGGGGGGG